>JAHBCN010002111.1:0-99179 GCA_019359885.1 Listronotus oregonensis
TGCTTTGGGTTTTATCGGATTATATAAAAGAGTGGATGATTTAGCGGTGAAAAAGTTTTGCTCTCGTTGGATACCACGTAATCTGACGAAATCTTATAAATATGCTCGTGTCGATTGGTACAAAACAAAAAAACTTCTTAAGAAATACGGGGTTTTCGAGAAAATGTGAGAAATCTTCCGGATGTGAAAAAAACACATGAAAAAATACTTTTTTTTGGTATAGGCCTCTCTTCGAATTTTAAAAGACCCCAATAGAATAAAGTTATTTAGACTAAATTTTGAACCACCCTGTATATTCCAGTTTTAAGATTTTTAAATTACTATCAAGGAACTGTTGTGAATTACTCATGCGGGGACGGACTAGCTGTAACAGTTATGACCCCCTTTTTTCGTTCTTTATTGAAAAAATTTGGACGTTTTTACAAACCTTAAACTATTTAAAAAAAATTAAGTACCCATCTTTATGCCCTTAATTCAAACCCTTTTTCCAAAAAACCCCACTTTATGTAAACTGTTTTCCCCCTAAATTTTTCGAGTTGTTAAAAAAAGAAAAATTTTCTTTTCATCTTTCGCGATGGTATCAGACTTTCGGATCACTGTGAACCCCTACGAAGTACTAAAGTTTCACTTTTAATTTTCATTAAATTTTTATTTTTTATATAATGATTCTCCTTTTTTGACTTGGAGCACAAGAAACTTCAAAAGTAAAAATTCTGGAGATATATACAAATACAGTGTGTCCCAAATTGGTGGGAAATGTATGGGGATCTTAAAACCCGATAGATAAAAATCGGTTTGGGGAAAGTTTTGGACAATTATGTTAGTAAGCTAACCCCTTTTACTACAGGTTTTATCTATTCGGGTTTTTTTGATAAATTTTGAAAAAACCTGAAACATGCATTTTCAAAAATGGGCCATATTTTTTTAAAGTGGAAATTTTCAAATCTAAAAAATTTTTCAAAGCAACTTTTTTGTAGAATATGACCGAGTAGTCAATTTTTATTTTCTACGTTTCGGGTTTTTAGAATCATCATCAACTTTTTTTTTTTCATATGGCCCCATATTGGTTTTTAAACCAAATAATGCTTTTTATTTATTTCAACAATGTATAACATGTTATAATAAAAGGGTTTATTACCTCATTTATTTCAAAAAACAAATATTTTCTCAGTTGGCCTTGATTCTGGGAACGTCTTTTTTTTTTGTAAACAATAAAATATTAGTTATTGGCAAAATAGATAACGAACAGATATTTTACAAAAGGGGTTTCCCGGAAAAGCTATAACGTTAATACCGTGTTAAAACAAAAAAATGGCGCCCATATAAAAAATAAAGTTGATGAATCATCATCAATTTTACTTTTTCAGGGGGGCGATATTGGTTTTTTTCGCAAAATATTTTTTATTCTTATTTCAACAATTATAACATTTATAGTTTAGGAGTTTATAACCCCATCCAAAAAAAAAAAATATATTTTCTCAGTTGGCCTTGTTTCCCGGCGAATGTCATCTAACTCTTTATAAAGTTAAAAAGTACGTTATTAAAAATTTTTCAACTTTGTAAAATTTTTTTTTTTTTAAAAAAAACTGATATTTTACAACTTATTTAAAAGAAAAAAAATGTAAAAAGTAAGCTAAATACATAATTTTCCTGAAAGGCAGCATCCTAAACTAACATTCTTTCAAAACGGGGTAAAAATTTTCTTAAATTCGGAAGTTTTAAAAACCACACCTAAAAGACGGGAAAAAAAATCGAAAAGAGATGTTGTTAACCAACATTTTAAAAAAAATCCAACATCTTACCAGGGATGTTGATAGAGAATTTCACATACCCAAATCAACCATTCATAGGGTATTAGGACTATTTAAAAAATATCGTTTTATGTTAAAAAATGGAAAATTTTGAATTTAAGGTCGTTATTTTAAACTTCATTTTAGTAGAAATAAGTTTAGCCACTTTTCATTGTTTTTGTTTTCACTTGTTTCAATTAACTTGTTTCGTGTAGTTTTTTTTAACACGGTATTAACGTTATAGCTATGTTCGAAATCCCTTTCTGTAAAAAATCTGTTCAGCTTATCTATTTTGCCAATTATTAAAATTTTTTGTTTTAAAAAAGTTTGGAATCAAGGCCAACTGAAAAATACTTGTTTTTAAATAAATGAGGTTATAAACTCTTAAATTATAACATGTTAACATTGTTGAAATCAAAAAAAAAACATTTGGTTGCGTAAAAACCAATATCGTATATAAAAAAAAAAAGTTTATGATGATTGTAAACACCCGAAACGTAGAAAAAAAAAAATTTCGGTATATTTAAAAAAAAAAGTTGTTTTGGGAAAAAAATTTGAAAAAAAAAAAAAATAGGGATTTTAAAAAAACTGTTTGGTTTTTTTAAAAATTTTTTTTAAAAAAAAATAGAAAAAAAACCCTTAAAAAGGGGGTTATTATTTTACTAATTGCCAAAATTTTTTTAAACCCCATTTTCTATCTATCTGGTTTAAATCCCCCAAATTAAATTTGGGGCACTTGTATACTAAATTAAAATTACTGGGCATAATCAGTTTTTTTTTGATACGGGGGAACTGGAGCACCCTGTATGTTTAAAAAAACAAATCCCTTTTTTAACTCAACAAGCATAAAAATTAGTTTTTTTTTGGATTTAGATTATAATCGGTTTTTTGGGTTTTAAAATTTGTAAAGGAAGGGGGTTTTAACTTTATTTTTTTTGTGCCACCCCGTGGGCCCCCGCACAGGAATGTTCTATTTTAAAAATTTTATTGATTTAAAAAAAAAAACCAAATTTTAAAAACGTTCGAGCTAGAATCTCATGTTTGTTTCAAATTTTTATTACTTTATTAAACTTCAAGTCCAAAATTTCGTCAAGCGCTCGCTCGCTTTTAGAGTGCCCCCGGGGTTTTGGGGGAGGGGGCAATTTCCCGTGGGTATGCATTTTAAAAAAAAATGAAAAATTTGTCAAAAAAAAATATTTTTTACAAACAAAAAATTATTTTTCCTTTTACAATTTAAATTTGTAACAAGCCTATATTATTTTGGTATTATTGATTAATAAAAATGAATTTTTTTTTTTTTTAATTTTTTGAGGTCATAAAAAATTTGGTTTTTGGGATTTTTTAAATTTTTTTTCCAAAAAAAAACTTTTTTTTCTTTAATTTTCCTTTCCCATTTTTTTTGCTCATGAAAAACCTAAATTTTTTCTTCAAAAATTAAAAAAAAATGTAAAAAAAACGATAGACAATCCCAAATTAAACCCACTTGTTCACCCCCGATCCAAAAACTCAATATTAAATACAATTCACCATTTTCATAAAAATATCCATAATAAGGGAAAAGAAAGCCAGTCATCAGCTTGTAAATCCCAAAAAATATTTCGGGTCTTTCGTGTTCCATATTTAGGATTTCCATATCGAGAATATTTTTGATCAAACATTGTGGGTCGAGCGAAGCAAGGTTCGCATACCTTATAAAAATGTCGTAAAGAAAACTATTACAACCTGGTAACAGGTCAACATTTTTAGAATTTCGAGTTGAATTCGGATGTAAACGTTTTACCTACTTTTTATTGAAAATTAACGTTTTTTCCTTACTTTTTAAGTGTTTTTTTAATATTAACATAGTATGAGTTTTTTAAATATGTTTTCGTGCAAATGACAGAATTTAAAGGAATATGTCGTATAATGGAATTAAACAATTCAATTATTATTTTTTAAATACTATAAGAGGCAGCCAGAAAAACAGCCTCTGATTCATGTTTAACAATCGAAAAGTAAAAAGTGTGCAAAAAAATAGCGAAAAAATCGCATTTTCCAGTATCCGCATAATTACTAATATTGATTTTTTGCCTTTTAAAACTCTGAATACCGTACGCGAATTAACTTTTGTTAAAGTTGCACATGCGTTCCCGAATCCCATGGTAAACATTTTTAACCATTATTCGTTCTTTTAACGTTAACTGAGTTTTTTTTATAGGCGGATAACTAGTTAAAGGTTGGTTAATATTCATAGTTTACAGAATTAAAAGCACTTAACAACACTAAATCTTTATATACAATTATATACACTAAATAAGATAAACTATTATAAAATTGGCACAAAACAATATCTATATACTACAATTATTAGAAATTTATAATATTTAGAAAATACCCTGTATAGCAATTAAAATTTAAACTTCGATTTTTGGCACATATTCTACTAACTTTCTAAAATTAGGGTTGGCAACACTGAAGTAAACTAAAGTATTTTTTTATAAAACTTATGCGAGAAGAGTAAAAACCAAATATATTTATTACAATATAAAAAGATTTTGTTTTATAGTATCCTTTATTTATTCTGTTTTGTAGCAAATAAAACAGACATAGCAGATTTCAAAAAATAGCGTAAACAATTTTAGGCAGTTTTATTTTTGTCGAATTGCAATATATTTTTAATATAATATTATAGTCTGATAGTACTATCTTATCGTCTACAACATAACCATTGCTAAGGCGCATCATCTTACCGTGGTGGTCCAATAAATTTTATTTAAAATGAATTCATACCAAGCCTAAGTAGGATCCATTCGGATCCCAGGGATATAAGTCTGGAGACCTGGACGTCTCTTGCTCGCGTATCATTTGTACTCTAAGACTTCAACGAAGCTTCAAGGGATTTTTTATTGGTGCATCCTTTCGCATGACTGGTAGTGAAAGGAAGGACTGATAGCCAGCCATAAAATCTCTTGAAGATTTCTCCATTAAAACTTCCAGAACAATAGACCTGGTTAGTTATCAGGGTTACCCTGTGAGGCTGAGGGATAACTTTGGTAACTTATTTGATCATTCAGGTGAACATGCAGTGGTTTCAATTAGATTTCCGATTTTGGCTTTTTAGGTACAATGAAGGCGTGCAAGCGGGTCTTTGGGCTTATAACCCTGGAAGGCAATTAAATAAAACGTTTCACAAGACTTCAAACTAATCTTTGAACAGCACGAAAACCCTGTCGATACGCTTATTTTCAAGCTCTTTAAGTTTAAACTAAGGAATGTGTGTTGCCACTTTTATTGTCTTCTCGATAACAATGTATTTTAATACATATTGGCGTGCTATTTTAAGTGCGATTGCTGGCTGGTGATTTATTCTTGCGAAATGACAACTTGGCGATAAAACTTTTGGCCGGTTCACTGTTATTTAAGCGGAAAAGTATATCATAAGCTTAAAAATCATTTACTAGTGTTAGATTTTTATTCAGCCGCTTCGTCGGTTGGGTGGCGGTATTAAATGAGTCACTGACAGAAATTTTGGACTTTAGGTATAGTTACTTATTATCTTAAAAACGAGCAATTATTGATGTATAGTGTTATTTACATTTTCGATGTAGAATTGAATAAAGAGTTAAAACTTGTCCAAATATACAGAGCGTTCCGTTTTAAAATAATGTACCTAACAATAAAAATTCTGTTTTCATTATTAGGTAAGTACGACTTATTCTAAAAATATAGGTAAATCCAGGAGACAAGGTGAATGAAACCTCCTAGATACTTCACCCTGTAGATGTACACGAAAATTATTTTAGTTATGGGTAGCCTAATTTTATTATACCTCTGTTAAATAATTGCCAGAAAAATGTGCAGATTTTAAAACTATGTACCTCTTTATATGTCACAAAATATCTTGTGGGAACAAACCACAATATTTTAACTTAAATTTACCTTAATAAACTGTCAGAAATGTATATTTTTTAAAAATATATACAAGTATATCACGATATTAACATTTTAGTTGGCATAATCCATATTATTCAATCGATACTGGGACACCCTGTATGTGTTTAATGTTAAATCAAATTATTTTAACTCTAAACAAATATATAAAATAATATTTCGTTAGATTTAGACGAAATGTCACTCTACTTATGCGTTTATATTGGAATTAATTAACAGTTAAGCTGCAATTTCTTAGTGATTTTTTGGGCCACCAGGCTTTAATTGTCAGCATTAGGATCAAAAATTTTATTAGAGATCGAACGCTGTTAGAACAACACCGATACGTCACGGTTTTATATCAGTTTGCCATATGAGACCGTGACGTATCGGTGTTGTTCTTACAGCGTTCGATCTCTACAAAAAATTTGGTTCCTCTTTTATTAAATTTTAACTAAAATGATTAAAAACAAAAACATTGACTTGCACGATGCATATTTAGTAAAATAAAGTACGAATACTCTAAAAGCCTTTTTTCGACTTAGGAGAAAGAAATGGCTAAATGAACTTGTCACAGTAGAAAAACAACTTTAAAAGTGTCCGTCGCGTCCGTCTTCAAAGTCAATCCGTGGTTTTTCAGAAAACCCATTAAAGTGCCACACTGAGAAAACAAGTGTCACAGAACGAAACGTTGCCTTCGGAGTTAATGGCGCTTGACGAAGACAAAAAGTCACAAAAACGGGCTCTTTACCGACAAAAGCCGAGAGCCATTTGGCCAGCACATGTTGGCGACCGCGGTTTTCTCCAGAGCTGGGACTCGGGATTTTGAGCGTGGTTGTCAAATTGGGGTGAAAATATAAGATTAACATTCATCCTGCTGCTTGGCCAACTAGGCTAACTTGTGATTTAAAATTTGTGTTCCATATTATATTATTTTATTATTATTAGTTCTTTTTTAATAAATTTAAAATATTTTCTTAGATATTGTAGAACTTTGATTATTAAAAATGTATATAATATAATATAATAATATTGTTTCAGACTTACTGAAACGGGTCCAATCTCCCCCCAGAGCGGCCACACGTCAAGCTCCTGCGGTTCCCCTCCAACGGCGGCCCATGTTAACGGCAACTCTACCCCTTCGGATCCCCTGTCTAGCGCCGCCCCTGCTTGTTTAGCAAATTTTGCGGCGGCAGCTGCTGTAGGATGGCCACTGCTGGATACACAAGGTAAGATCTAAAGAAGACATATTTTGTTATTTGGTAAAGGTATACGGTGTCTGCAAAAATCCCAAATTTAAAAAAATCAATAAGAAAGCAAAAGATGCTCCAAAATTTAATAATTACCCTAACAAATTAATAAATAAAATATTTTAAAACAAAATACATATATTTTAATTCAACAGAAAAGGAAAAAATAATATAAAACCGAAAACATATCTTTTTCTACTGTTTGTAAATGGCCTATCACAAAAAAATTCAGCCGCTTTTCAAAAAATATAATATTGAAATTTGTCATAAAGCTTTAAACCTGCTAGCAAAAAACTTAAGTAGATTTAAAACAAAAACACCAAAAAATAAAAAGAGTAACATTATGTGAATATCAAATTATGTGTTTGCACCGGATTGCACCGGTGTATAACAACGCAGTATTTGGAAAATAGGCTAAAGTCACAAATACGACAAAAAAATGCAACAGCCTTAACCAGCCACGAAAAGGCGAAGGGACATAATTTCAATTTTAATATAATAAGGATACTTACAACAGAACATAACCAGAAAAAAAAGCGAAATTTAGGAGATGATCGAAATTAAAAAAAAAAAAAACAATACTCCATAAATGACAAAAAAGATATCAACAATTTTAACAAAATATACATCTCCCTTTTATAGCAACACAGTTCATGTGTATTATTGATAGAAATAGTTTGTCAATTGTACGTCAATATTTAGCGAAGCAATTTTGGGTCCATTTTAAGAAAGAACTTTATATGAACGTATGTCCTAAACATCTTAACTTTTGAGATACAGGGTGGTAAAATTTTAAATCATTATATTAATATTTAATATATATATTTATAAAATATATAAATACATATTATATATAAAATTATATATATATATATATATATATATATATATATATATATATATATATATATATATATATATATATATTTTATATATATATAAAAAAATGTTCATAACTCGGTGTTGGGCATAATCCATGTAATTTGAGGCCACATATTGGATCCCAATTATTTTAAGAAATTTTTTTTTAAAATTTTGAAGTGTGTGTACAAATATTGTTGCTCGTCCCCTAATTGAATTTAGAAGAAAATATTATTAGGATTTTTAAAACACGGGTACCCAGTGTACAAATTTCAGCTCTTTCAGTCCGCCAGCTAAGAGATAAATGCTAAAATAAGTTACGAATCTCTATCTTCTTACGCGCCCTGTATTATTGAAGTTTATAATAAATACCAGAAATTTTTTTAACCTCTTACTCTCAAGTTGTCAGATCAATGTCACATCATTTTTAAATAATGAACTACTCAAATCAAGAAAAAATCACTATTATAAAATGGTTTTATCAGGGAAAAAGTTATCGAAGAGTAGCGGACATGTTTGCAGCCTATTTTCCCAATAGGCCAATACCAAGTAAATCGACAATAGAACGGACGATAAAAAAATTTGAAACTACAGGCACAGTAATTAATAATTGCAAATGTGAAGAAAATCGACGTGAAAATCAGAGACAAATTGTACAAAACGAGAGGGATTTAGACGTGATACTTTGTGTAGAGGAGGCCGAAGGAAACATTAGCACGAGACAACGGGAGGACATTACTGGACAAGACCACACCACAATATCTCGAATTTTAAAAAGATGTAAATACCACGCTTACAAGTACGAAAGACACCAAGAATTAAGAGACGGAGACGAAATACGACACAGGAATTTTGCTTTGAGATGATGGAGAGGACAAACACTGACAGAGGTTTTTTACAAAATATTTGCTTTACTGACGAATGCACTTTTACATTGAACAACGAACCCAACATTCAAAATTGCCGGTACTGGAGTAACGAAAACCAAAATCGATTTGTTGAGACAAGGACTCAATATCCACAAAAAATTATTGTTTTGCCGGGAATTTTCGGCCACCATATCCTTGGAACATTTTTCCTTGACCGAAATTTGAATGCGGAGTACTTTCTGGAACTTTTAGAGGAACAAATTTTGCCTGCTTTGAACAGCCTTGCTCGTGAAAATCAAGAGATTTGGTATCAAATGGATGGCTGCCCAGCACACAGTACCAGAGCTATGCGCGAAAACTTGAACAACGCATTTAATAACGACATCATAGGCCCGAACCACGCAATATCTTCGCCAGCCAGGTCTCCGGATCTTTCGCCAAACGATTTTTTTTCTATGGGGACATTTAAAAACTAAGCTTTATACCAATAAAAAATATGAAAATTTAGACCAGCTAAGGAATGTTATTTACGCTGAATGTGCCAGAATATCGATGTACCAACTAGCCAACGTAAGAAATGAGTTTTATAATCGTTTGGGTTATTGTCTGGCAGTTAATGGAGGAATATTTACGCATTTGATTAAATCCTGATATTTTCGTCATAAATTGATTTCTAAATGTAGACAAATTTGTTTTATTGTCTTGCGTAACTGTGAGTGCATGTGTTGGAATTAGCTGTAAACTAAAATGAAATGCGAGGATTCTTTTTGAAATTCCCGTATAAAATTGTTCAGTTTTGGCAATGACATTATAAATTAATGATCTAAATTGTCACTGAAAAATGGATGCGGTGTTTTTATTATTGATTTCTAGAGTACAGGGTGCATAATGAGATACTACGTTGCAGAAGTATTTAAGCAATTTACTCTTTACTGGTTGGTTGAAAAATGCTCAAATTTTCATATTGGGTGGAACTTATTGTGCTCTTCAATAAATCCTAATAGCATTTTTTCTAAAATAATTAGGGGAGCCAATATTTGACTACTTCAAAATTTACAATTGATTCCCTATGTCCCGCTTGGCGGAGCAACACCCGGTATATATAAAATAATTTAAAAAATAAGCTAGCAATAATTTAATTTTTTCAATTTTAGCAAACTAGTTATGATATTTAAAAAGAAAATATCTATTTTCTTCAAGAAACATTTAATGAATTGACGCTTTTTTCTTCCAGGAGTCAAATCCGAGATAAAATCCCCCGGCCTCGCAGACACGGACGTCGCGGCCGCCCTCACCGCCCACCAAGACGCTGTTTCGGCGGCGTCGGCGCCGTTTTACGGGGCGTCGCCGGCGGACATTGGCGCCGCCGCCTACGATAAGGATTACCCGCAGGCCTACGCCCAAGCGCATCAGTATTATAATAGGTAAGAATGAGGGCAACGAAAGATATTAAGTCAATTTGGAATTTGGGACACAAAAACCACGTAAATTAGAGGGAAAAAAACTTGCGTAAAATAGGCCCACCGCACACTTTTGACATTAAAGGTATTTTTTTAGAAATTATTCGTTAGATCAAAATAAAACTTATACAGTTTAAAAGGTGGTTTAATATGCTATGTCCGTGGTGTACAGGGTGTCCCATTTTAGGTACTTTTGTGGGGTATCTCCGTTATTTTTTATGTTATCGGGATTCGGTTTTCGCGACAGTGTGCTGTTTTTCGTGAAGCTAAAGATGTCGTTAACGAAATTTTCATAGCTCTTTTAGTTTTTAAAATACAGGGCATTTTTGAAAATATTGCATTTTGGGATCCCCTCGTATCTCCGTTATCCTTAAACTTATCGAAAAGGTAAAAATAACACTCTGATGGATTTTTTTCCGTAGAATGCAGTGGTATAGATAACTTTTGTTACATATTTACTATTTTTATGTTATAAACCAAACTTATGTTTGTTTAAATGGGACACCCTGTATATCTATAGACTATAAAATTTGTCTTTCTTTTAACGTTTCAAAAATATATAATAGTATGCACTTTATCTTAAAAACACACAAATAAATGACATTTTTCTAAAACTAAATGCATAATTTTATAGTAGGTCATGAATAACAATAATAAACAATTGAAGTTACATATTACTAACGAAGAATTAAATACCTTGCAAGTAGGTATCTTCTTATAAATGCATAACATTTTTAAAAATACCTATACAGTTTTTTTATTACAGTAAGTTTGTAACAGCCGTTTTGTGGAGTAAAGTAACGATATAACAAATAAAAAAAACAAAAAAAATTAAAGGTGATGTTAAATTTTCTCTAATGCAAAATTGACACATCTTTGTAATTTTTTTAATAGCATTAAAAACAACAATTGGTCTCCTTCGCAGGTTTTAAAAGGCTAAATGAATTGCCTCTTGAAGTTCTGCTATGCTGTTATATCGTGTTTTATATACTTCATTTTGTATATAGCCCACAAAAAAAATCTAAAACTGAGAGATATGGAGATCGTGGAGGCCATCTAACAGGTCCGTTGGTACCTATCCATCTTTGGAAAGGTATTATCAAGAAATGCGTTTAAGAGCCTAGAGTTAGGACTTGGGGCACCATCTTGTTGTAGGTAAACAGCATTATATTGGGAATATTTTCCAATAGTTCTGGAATACTTCTCAAGGATTCCTAGGTACCTACGTGCTGTAAAACCTTCTACAAAAATCCTATAAACTATTTGTCTGCCCAAAATAAAACATGACACTCCAACTCCAAAGCGTCCTTATTGTGCCCTTTCAAACATTAAATGCTAATTTTCTGTATGCCAATTCCTGGCATTGTGACGATTAAAAACGTGCGCACTTGATAAAAGACATTCTCTGACCAAATAACAAGTCTGCCAAATAAATCGTTACCATCAATTTGCTGCAAATACTACTGACAAAACAGTGTCTATATTAAATTTGTATGGATGATACTTGTATTTCTTCAAGATCTTCTAAGCGTCAGTTTTTGGCACACCAATTTCCTTCTCAATTTTTCTACATGAGGACGAAGGTGTTGCATCTATATATATTCCAAAACATATATCTCTTTTCTTTCCCTGTTATCTTTGTTGTATATTTTAGGACGCTGGCAAACAAAGGATCCGTGCTCAACTACATTTGCTTTTAAACGAGCAAATATCTCAAAAAACGGTTGCTTCTTTCTGGATATCTAACCAGGACAAACATATAATGATAATAAAGATTTTCCCAGCCATAATAGCTTACTTACCTTTGGAAATATAATTCCGAAGCTTCTTTAAAATTTTCATTACTCTGTATAAAACATACCAGCATATCAAATTTTTCATAATTTTCATACGGTGCCATTATTTAAAGAAATTGATATAAATAAAAATACTAAAAGAACGAAAATAAACTGGTTCTGAAAATTCAACCAAAAGTCGATTAAAAAACCAATAAAATAGACAAATATTTGACATTTATTTTTGTTTTTTGTAATAGCCATGGCCTACTATTAAATTATGCATTTAGTTTTAGAAAATTGTTATGTATTTGCATGTTTTTTTTTTAAGTGCATACCAGTATATATTTTTAAAACGTTAAAAGAAAAACAAATTTTATAGTCTATAAATACAGGGTGCCACAGATTCGAGTGCATCGTGGATTAAAATCGAAAAGAGATACGAGTCGTTAAATTATGCAAAGTGCGCATTTAGTGCTAACTATGGTTTAGAAAGTTGAAATTCTAGTACTTCCAGATATCGGAAAAAACCGAAATTTTGCGATTTCTTTTTTATTTCTGCGTATTTAAAGGCATATGGAAAAACAAAGACATTTTCTCACAGCCACTTTTTAAGCTCTACAAACACGTTGAAGATTTTCTACGACGTTTTGTTTTTGTTAAACCATTATCAACTTTATTTTTTTAAATACGGCCCTCAATTGTTTATTGCATTTTTTTGAAGCAGTTATAATCCCAATTACAATGATGTATAACGCTTAATATTTTTCTGTTAAAAAAAACATATTTTCCATAAGAGACAATGAGTTAGACAAGGAACGCACATCATTTCTTATAGGGGCGTTCCATATTTGTTAAATAAATATTAAGTGTTATACATTTTTGTAATTGGGGTAATAAGAGGTTTAAAAAAATTAAATAAAAACCCAGGTTCGTATTTAAAAAAATAAAGTTGATGATGGTTTAACAAAACGAAACGTCGTACGAAAATCTCTCAACGCTGAATTATGTATGGAAAGTATCGTTTTTCTATATCTCTTTAAATAACGTCAGAAAAAAAAAAACGAAATCGCAAAATTTCGGTTTTTTTCGAATATCTGCGGAAGTTAAATTTACAACTTTCGAAACGGCATGTTGTTAGGCACCTAAATAATTTCTAATTTAACCACTTCGTAAGTTCCGAGCCCATCTGTCGATTTGGCACCCTGTATACAGGATGTCCCATTCAAAAAAAAAAAAACATAGGTTTGGTTTATAACTCAAAACTAGTAAATATGTAACAAAAATTATCTACACCACTGCATTCTACGAAAAAAAAATTTATCAGAGTGTTATTTTACCTTTTCGATAAGTTAAAGGAACACAGAGATACGAGGGGGGTCCCAATATACAATATTTTCAAAAATGCCCCGTATTTTAAAAAACTAAAAGGGCTATAAAAATCTCGTTAACGGCATCTTTAGCTTCACGAAAACGTTAAAAATAACGGAGATACCCCGCAAAAGTACCCAAAATGGGACACCTTGTACAAGGTGTCCTAAATTCGAGCCTCATCATTCGAAAAGCGACTACCGCCATCTCCATCTGTCCATCTGTACTCTTAATTAAACATCATCCTTTATACAGGTCTTATGTATAACCGTTAAAACCCGACACGTTTGGTTATAAATCGAACGTTAATCACCGATACTCCGTCTATATGGAAACCCGATAAACCGTGAGTATCTGTTGTTTAACGTCGATCTCTACCAAATAAATCTTTGGGATCCGAAATTTATTATTCTACAAAAATCACACTAAGCGTCTTCTCAAAAGGGTTCAGTTTTCAACTTGTGGAGAAAAAATCGGGTCATTGACAGAAACCTAGAAGAAGCAAATTTTTTTGGACGACACAGTTAAAATCTATTTATTAAAACTATTGCTACATTAAAGTATAACATTCGAAGAATATTAAGTAAAATTTTTATGAAGAAATATTAAAAAATACGGATTATATTGCCAAAAAGCCCTGTATTGGGCTTAATTGTTCATCGATTTCAATTCATAAAAAATAAAATTAATGATTTTTTTGTGCTTTAAAATTTCCAATTTGTTTCTTTTTAATTTAATTGAAAAATTAGACAACCGAAATATTAAATTTTGGGCTCTTCCCATTGTTTTTTAAAAAACAACGCATATCTGGCTGTATCTTTTTATGTATTTTTTATAAGAAAGACCCCCTTCCATTTAAAACTTTTAGATAACTGCTAAACTTTTTTACAAAAAACAAATACATTTCGCGCCACAGCCTGGTCTATATTATCCATAGAGAATGAAGAAACCAAAAATCTTGATTTAAAAGGGACAATTATTGAGTTTGCAAATACAAAAGCAAGAAAAAGAATTTTTTAATTTATTTTGGTTCACTATATTTTATGTATATTTAAGTTATTTTGTTGCATCATTTTTAATTATCCATGTTTACTAAATATTTTCTAAAAAGAATATTTTTTTTATTTCACTTAGATACAATTTTTTACTGTTTGCTAATATTTAATATATTTTAGCGTAATTTTTTATTTTTTGGTTAAACTCATAAGGGGCTTCCAAAAAATTTTGCCCCTTGGCCCCATGACTTCTAGCTACGCCACTGCCTAAAATATCTTAAAATACTTAATAAAAAATCCAGGGCCGTATTTAAAAAAACAAAGTTGATGATGGCAGCTCGAAGACAAAACGTCGGTGTATAAATCTAATAACACTATTTTGTAGAACTGAAAAAGTAGCAATGAGAATGTAAAATTTATTTTGTTATACCTATATAAATAGAGTAATAAAAAAATGAAATAAGGAATATTTGTTTTTTTTTCAAAAATCTTATTATTATTTAACATTTTTAAACTTTTAAGGTGGCATTTTGATCAGCATCAAATTGCGCAACTTTACCTCCATTAATTCGACCTCGTATCTGTTCATGTTTCCGAAATCCAATGATGAGAATCAAATTTGAGACACCCTGTACCTATGGAAGATAAATTAAAACAAAATATAAAAAGTCTTTAAATTAAACAGAAAGATAAATCTTCCCTAAAGCGGTAATTAAACGGAAAATAGATTTATTTTTAGCCGGCATGTCCTCCCTTAAAATTTACGCTCCACCTGTTTAAATGCGCTCCAAAGAAATTCATTCTCGTAAACGTATCATCTTTCCCATTTTAATGCTATAAATTAGACAAAGACAAGACCATAAATTAGGCTTCTATCGAAGGAAACACGAAGTGTGCATAAAGGAGTCTGAACGTAATGTTAAAAATATGGTTACAATTTGAGTATGGAGGGTAGAGGAAAGGAGAACCATCTTTAAGATGAAAAACTATCCGTCAAAATCAAGGAAGTTTAAAGGTGTATGGAAGCCCAATGCAATGGCCCATTCGATCAAAAAATGTCCAGCCCAGTATGAAAATATCTGTCAGAGTTGGCCCCGCCGATTCTGCGCAATAACAAAATTCCACGAAATAATTTAATCTGTTGCCTACTTACACACTAATAAATCAGTGTGTAGTTAGGCAACACATTATACTTTTATGAGAGGGAATATCGTTTTGAATTGATAAAAACCTTATTTTAGTGATTAATGTTTATTAAATTGTGACTATAATTTTGTGTTTATTGTTTGTTACTTATAATATCGTAACAAAATGACTAGATGTTGTATGGTTTAGTCTTGCAAATCCAAGGGTAACATACCCAGCGTTTTTTACATTAGGTAAATTTTTTTTATATTTAAATTAGGTGCTCTTATGAGGCGTAACGTTAGGTAACCGAATAAATGATAATATATCAATAATAGAAAATGAAAATTTCATAGAAAATAGCATGAGAAAAGTAAGGCAATCTTAACTATTTTTTAGAGGATTTCCAAATGTTTGTGTATTTCTGGGATTATTAAAAAGAAATAAGGTTTACATTTAGGTACTTTTATTTTATTTAATAATTTAGTACATTCTTTTAAAGGGTCAAAATTATTAATTACTGGGCAGACCAGGCAAATTTTAATATATACAGGTCCCTCTAATTGAATGTAAGAAAGTACAATTTTATGTTAAAGTTCATTTTTTGCTTTTTCTATATTTGTTTAACAATAAATTAGATTTTTGGTTTCTTAATATTACATTATCAACTTTTTAAGCTCGACATACTGTAGATACATAATATTTAACGGATCCTGTTACAATGGATACTCAGGTACCAAAGGTTACTAAAAATTTTTAACCACTGTTATTCTGTCTCATGAATGTTTGTTATTAGTGAAAAGTATATGCCTAAAAAGCAGTTATAAAAATTTTCACTTTTTAATGTACAACCAGAATCTTAGGATTAGATTAAACTCATTTACACTATCTTGCCCTTCTTTTATCACAAAATTGGTGATAAGTACATAAAACTATCATACAATGTTTGAAATTTATTTTAAAAAAACGTGTTTTTGTTTATTTACAAAGATTTTTGGTAAAAATAAAACTCCAAAAATATTGACCATTTAAATAGAAGGCTGTAAAGTGCCATCTATTTTTTCCATATTATATCAGATGATATAAAATCCAATATTACACAATAATTTTAAATATTCTATAGTGGTATCATTTAATAACCAACAATTTTGTGCAAAAAAATTTAAAAAACAGTGAATGTTTGAATTTGACATTTGATGATGTCAACTTTATAGATAGTAACAAAAAAATTATGGAAGTCCGGCTCTAACCTACTATTCATTGCGCAAACTCCGGGGGCCAATCCCCCGATTCCCTGTCCTGCACGCCTGACAATTTTGTTCTACAGTATTGGGATTCCATACACCTTTAAACTTCCTTGGTCAAAATGCGTTAAATTAGAGTGGCAACAGGGTAAATTTCAAACAGTAATTGGAATAGGATAAAGGGATCAAAAAGGACGGAAGAACTTCCGTTCCATTTTTTAAGTATAAATAATAATTTCATTTTACCATAAAAAAATATTTTTCATCTTCATTTTACGTCCACTAGGACAACTTTTTTGCCTTGCAAACGAGTGCTTTGGCCATGATTCTTTAATACTGAAAATAGGATATATTGACAGGGTCACACACTTCACGCCCAGGGTCGATCAGGGCGACTTTACAGATAAGCTACATTTATTCTGGTAGACCACAGGTAAAAGGATAGTACAATTGGGTAAAAAAAAAGGTTAGGGGTAACGTATTAAATGTTTGCATTTACAGATTTTGATATTTACATAAATACAAGAATATTTCGGTGTCACTACTTTGGAGAATTTCAGGTAGCCATAATGGCAAGAAAATTGTTTTTATGAGAAAATGTATTAGGGGGATTGGTGTGATTTTTGTTTATTTCACAGTTATAAAAAAAAAGATTTAAGTCGCCATATTCATTAAAACACACATAAAGGTGCTTTAGTCCTATTTTGTGCAAGTTACTAGGGGAAACAGCCGTGATTGCTTTAAACGGCTTATCACATTCGTAACTTGAGGTATGTTATTGGGATGCCAGGGGGGGTGGAATTGTAGAATGGATTTTATAATAAAAGGTATTTGTTTCCGATCCATACTTTTGCCACTCTTGATTCCCCCCTTTTTTTTAATATTTTGTTTTATTAGTGGTAAGAAATCCTGTATGATTATTGTATTATCAAAATTAGGGGGTTTTATGTTTTTTTTAATTTAAAAACGGGGGTTTGTTTCCCGGTTATCCCGGAATGCGACTTTGTCCACAAAAAATAAAAAAAATTTTTTTTTGTGATTGGTAAATAGTATTAAATATTTTTTAAGATAAAAAAAATGTGGGAAATACTTTGATTCATTGAAAAAAATTTTTAATTGTGGAAATAATAATTTTTTTCCGAATAAGTTTTTATTTACTTTGTTTACTAGGACGTCTGTGTAATTAACCAAAACTTCGCTTGAGTGTTTGGAAAAAGTATTTAAAAATTGTAGATTTTTGAAAATGTTTTCAGCAGGTATTGGAATTTTACATTTAAACAACACATATCTCGTAACTATTAAAAAAATATTTAAATTTATGGTCTTGAGTCATAGTATCTAAAATATTTATTCTGATTTTCCCAATTGGGAAAGCGAGTGGTGGAGAGGCCCTTTCGTGAACCAATACGGATTGGGCCCAATAATATGTATAAAATTTGGGAAAGTGGTTTTTATTGTGGGGTTTTGTTTGTTAAAAGCAGCTTAAGCATAATTTTGAGGGAATATTCTCTTTTAACATAAATTTCAATATTCAACCATAATTCCTAGGGGCGAGTAATTATAAAATATTAACAAGTTTTAAATTTTTTTATTTGCCTAAGCTCAAGAATTACATTTTTGTTAGCAGAACTTTTAAACTAAACTTATAAAAATACTTAAAACAATAAAAAAAACTGTTTTACAAGTACAACAATAAAATATTGAAATATTAAAAATGCACTAATTAAAATAATTAAATAAACTTAAGTTAAAAATTTATAATTTAACAATAATGCTTATTAAAAATACACCACAGTGCTAGACTATGTTAAGTACAAATTAAATGTGAAAATATCACCAAAATGAAAAATAATCTTAAATAAGTATTATTTTCTCTTTACTCCAATACTCAAGACTAAATCGAACATAAACCATTTCCTAAGTTCGAGAAAAAAGTATTTTACGATTTAGAACTTTTTAAAAATAATTCAATAAAATGACTTTACTAAAAAGCTGATTTTTGGACTTACCATAGTCTGGCTCTGGGGTACAGAATCCATACCTTTTAGCTATTTTTCATATCTGACAGATCACTTAAGGAACTATCACTGCTTGAATCGTTTAAGTCTTGTTTTACAATTAGAGGTTTAACAGTTTCATCAACTACTAAATCCAATTCCACATTTTATTTTCTACATGTAGCACATGTTCAACACATCTTTGCCAGTTTTCTGGGGAAACATTAGATATGGCATTATGAAAAAGTTTTTTAACGTCCGCTATTTTAAAAGCTGTATTATTTCTGGCAACTTTACCTTTCACTTGCTCCCATCTAAGTTCTATGGGGTTGAGTTCGCAGTGATAAGGTGGCAGTCGATACACACTAATATTTCGTTTTTTGATATTTTATCAATGACGAAATTTGTGTAACTATCTATATTTATCGCCACTTCCTTATCCATTACAATAACAGAACCCTCTGGTATTAATTAAGTCGATCCTCTGCGAAAACCAGTCTTCAAATACATCAGAATTTATGTCTTCGCGATAATCTCATGTTTTTTTTAGAGTTAAACAATAAAAGACCTTCGTCTACAAAACCATTCTTGCTTCCAATATGAGTAATAATTAGTCTTCGTCCCTTCCCAGGTGGAGGTTTTAAACCCGTGGAAAGGCCTTTATTAAAAGCCTGGCTAGCAGTTGTGAGATTCCCATCTTGCCAAAATTTCTTTAGCGTACATCCCTCTTTAACCAGCTCTCATCTAAATAATATATTGCTTTTCCTTCGGGACAAGCTCTTTTTATCTTTCTCGAATATTCTCTTCTCCATTGGACAATCTCTCCACTTTCTATTAACAAAGATTTTCTTTGGATCTTCTTCCACTAGAAATTCAAACCCTTTAAAATTCTCCATAGTTTTACCCTACTTATTTCTGGCACTTCCAGATGATTTCTGACAGCTCGAAAAATACTGTCCACAGTCGGGATTTTTCCATAAAGAAACCATGTACAGTACGTCTAATTCTTGCTTTGTGTCATCTGTTATCTGAAGTTCTTTTTGCCTGGTCGCTTTCTTGGTGACGCTCTTTTTCTTCTTATAGAATTCTGTAAATGTCACCTTTCCAACTCCGGTCATTAAAGCACATTTTTCAACTCTATCATCCACACTTAAATCACAGTTTTGCTCATTTGTGATACAACCGAATACATATTTAACAATACGCTTTTCGTTTAATGTTAAATGGTCGAGGTGTGCACGTGTTGTTGAACCAGCCATTTTGGTAACTGTAACACTATAACACTGTAACAATAATAAGAACTACGCAATTGCACATTTAGAAAGATTATTAGTTTGCCAAATAAGGACTATCACAGGTAGACAGTAATCAAACCTAATTGGTCTGCCAAGTAATGGCCGTCGGTACGTCATTACGAAAGCAGATTGAATTAGGCCTAACAACTTCCTGGGATATATATTTGATTCAAATATTTATTTTAGTTATAAAATGATCAATATTTAAATTTATTTACATTATTTTGTGTTGTTCTCAACAAATATAAAAACAGAACATTAAACCGTGCAATCGTAGACAAAAAATAAGTAAAATATTAGGATAGAAAATCCGTATAATTTTAATTGGCACAACACAAGAAATCGGAATACTTTTAATAATTATTAACCTTATTTGCAATTAAGGATAAATATATCTAGATATAAATATATAAAGATACATATACGAGGTTTACGATTCTGAAGCCATTTCGTAAAATTTTATTACTATCGCTTGCAATCAAACAGGGTATAACTCAGCAAACTTCAATTTGTCAACAACTGCTATTTTCAACTGAACACTTTTTCAATTTATCCCCCATACGAGATATTTCTCCTTCCCTCTAGTCTCCATAATTTTTATGAACATTAATATGATGGTAAAGCCTATACCGTTCGTACTCCTTTATGTACACTTCTGGAAGGAATCCTTAATTTTTGGTGAGCACCAGATGTGCATGTTTATTCAACTTAAGTTATGTTTACATTTCCCTAAAAAAGAGATAATTAACATTAACGCCCAGTAAAAAGGCGCTCGGGAACGAAACGAAATGTTGATGTTTTCGAATTTTTAATGAGGAAATAAAGAGCACCTCTTCGGAGGTGTTGTTTAATGTTTCGAATTAAAGCTTCGTCGGGAAATTACGGAATTTAATTGGAGAATGTATACATAATTTAAGATGAACACCTGGGTTTGGGAATTATACGGGATATTTATGTAATACTAATAGTACATAATAGGAATGATCAAATAGTTTTCTAGAGAACAAATTCCACCAAAAACATTTATGTAAAATAAGGGCCAAGTTCCTATCTAAAAAACTCGGCCTTTAGCGTACTAAGATCTAAAATTAGACTGTTAGTTCTGTACAGGGTCTTTGATTATATTTACGTGCCTTCTGGAGCCTTTATTTTTGAAGACAGAAAAAAATGTTTAATATAAAAATTGTAGGTTTTTTTCCATATTATCTTTTGAAAATATTAGTAAAAAATTATCGCAATAAAAAAATGGAAAAATATAGGCAACTTCAACTTTTTTAAATGGAACACCCTGTATATTATGCGCTACGATAAAATATCTTTTTTTATGATTTTAAATATATATACATTGATAATATTTGGATAAACGTTTTTGAGATATTAGAGCTTAAAATATAAATAAATTGAAAAAAAAATCATATTAGTATCAAGAAAGCTATGAAAACAATAAAATTGTTTTAATAAATTTGACGTATTGACATTGTAAAAAGTTGAAATTTATCATTTTAACTATTAAAAGTAGTTTGTACTGCTTTTTTGTCGATGGGCTATTCAGAAGAACAAAAAATCGCTATTATGCGTCTTTTTTACGGTACAATAATAATGTGACGAAGGTGCAAAGGAAATATTATTTATTATATTCTTAACAACGGGTACCATCTATAGATACTATTAAATACATAGTAAAAAGTTTATTAAACGAAAAAGCTTTAAAATGAAAAAAAGGATTGCAGCACGAAATGATAACAAAGTTTTGGATATCCTCGTTTTTTTCGGGATAATTATTATACTTTTTCTATTGGACTAGCACTAACTACTTTTAATAATTTTAGAAAATCCTGAAATATCAATCTCGAATGCGGCATCTGAACTTAATAAAACAAATTATAAAATTTATTTAACCTTAAAATTTTACAAATTTTATCCTTATAAATTTACGTCCGTTCAGAATCTTCCTGAACAAAACATGCAGGACCGACCTAAGTATGCATTGGAAATAGCTAGGTTTATGCAGCAGGATCCAATGTTTTTAAATAAAATTCTATTCACCGACAAGTCTTCCTTCACTTTAGCAGAAATGATTAATCACAAAAATAAACATTACTGGTCCAGAAAAAACCCTTACCAAATTCAGCAACATAACAATTTTATTGTTTCCATGGCTTTCTTGATACTATAATATGAAACTTTTTTGTAATTTATTAATAATTTAACCTAAAATATCTCAAAAATGGTTCATCCAAATATCATCAATGTACTATATATCAAGGAAGTTTAAAGGTGTATGGAAGCCCAATACTGTAGAACAAAATTGTCCAGGCGTGCAGGGCAGCGGGAATAGGGGGGTTGGCCCCGCGGAATTTGCGCAATGAATAGTAGGTCAGGGCCGGATTTCCATAATTCTTTGTCACTATCTATAAAATTGACATCATCAAATGTCAAATTCCAACATTCACTTTTTTTATTTTTTGCACAAAATTGTTGGTTATTAAAGGATACTACTATAGAATATTTAAAATTATTGTGTAATATTAGATTTTATATCATCTGATATAATATGGAAAGAATAGATGGCGCCACTTTACTGCCTTCTATTTAAATGGTCGATATTTTTGGAAGTTTTGTATTTTTGCCAAAAATCTTTGTAAATAAATAAAAACACTATTTTTAAAAATAAATTTCAAACATTGTATGATAGTATTATGTACTTATCACCAATTTTGTGATAAAAGAAGGGCAAGATAGTGTAAATGAGTTTAATCCTAAGATTCTGGTTGTACATTAAAAAGTAAAATTTTATAACTGCTTTTAGGCATATATTTTCACTAATAACAAACATTCATGAGACAGAATAACAGTGGTAAAAATGTTTAGTAACTTGGTATTGTATCCATTGTAACATATCCGTTAAAATATTATGTGTCGACAGTATGTCGAGCTTTTAAAAAGTTGATAATGCAAGATTAAGAAACCAAAAACTTTATTTTTAAACAAATGGTATTGTCTCGAGTTGCCTCCTCTCCGATTTTGATCAAATTTGGTATACAGGGGTTTTAGGGGCCTGATTACAAATCTGAAAAAGTATCTTTCCGGCAACGTTTCGTTTCCGAGATCTTCATCAATTGTTGAAAATTAAACTAACCTCATTTTCACTATATTCTCCCTTCTTTAACTTTGTATTTTATTTATTTACATCTTTTTTCCATTAAATTGCGAACTTATTAAGTCAAGGCAGTAATATTTGCTTAAAAATAAAAGTGTAAAAGGTGTTAAATAAACATAAAAAAGTTTTAAAAGGTGTTTGTGAAATAGTTAATTTATTAAAACAAAAAGGGGCCAAAAAAAGTGGTGTGTGTTGGGTGTCAGACTAAGATTTTCTGACTTATTTTTTTCCGCTGAACACGAATCTGAAGTTAAAATTAAGGGTTAAACGGTAAAAAAGCGAGAAAAACAAAAAAACCTATACGGTACATTTACCGGCAGAAACCTGCTGCCACGGAATGTTTGGATTTCGACTATAGAAGCTATAAGAATACAAAAATTTAAACAACAAAAAATAAAGCTTTCTAAATTGTCTATATAAAAAGTTATATAAACATTTTTGATAGGATAAATAATAAATGAATCGCTTTATGCAGAAAGGGGCTTAAGTCAATTTTTAGTAAAATTCCTTTTTTGAAGAAAATAAATTTTATGTCCCAAATACACCTTTTACGCAAAAAGGAAATAAGTTCCAGTTACCGGTGTGTTAAATTTTATTTTTGATTTACCAGTTTTTGCAGAAAGGACGTAAGTCACCGACTTATGTTGTTTCTGCCTAAAACTTCCGTGATGAGATTGCCATTTCTCTGGTCGAGAAATGTATTATTTAGACAGAACCTTAATATAGAAAAAATGCACACTCTTTTTAAAATTCGATACCCCACGTATAGACACATATCTTAAGCATCATACTACGTTTTTTGTGAAAAATTTTAAGCTCTTCTTTAGAAGGCCACAAGTCGATGTTTGTAGTACTTGTGGAACGTACAAAATTAAAGTAAAAGACGCCAATTTGAACGAAACAGCATAAAGAGTGGCTGTTGCTTAGTACATGATACATAAAAGAAGAACCAAAAAAATTTTTTTCTGAACTGGGGAAGCGCATCAGAATTAAAAAATGACAAGCCCCATTTTCTTTCATTATGCTTTCGATTTTATGCAGAACATTCAACTTCCGGTTACACCGGTTGGAGAAGTTTTTTATTATAACTACTAACGTTTTTTGTATCCATGATATAAACAAAAATAAAGCTACTTTATATATCTACCATAAAGGTATAGCCTTTGCTCGATTTTACTAGATTACATTTTCAACAATTCTGAAGGCATTACAGAGCTTCGTATCTATAGTGATAATTGCTGGGGACAAAATAAATACCACGCTTAATAAGAATAATTCTGCACTGACTGACACTAAAAAAATTTTTCCCAAAAAAGTACAATATTTTCCAATAAGGGGCATTCTTTCTGCCTCGCGACAGATATTTTTCTATGATTAAAAGGGCAATTTAAAAGCGTGATCGAATTTACACTGTTCACGATCTCACAAAAATCATTGCTAACGCCTCCAGAATGCATAAACTTGAGGTGAAGGAGGTTAATACAGCTGAAATAACAGATTTCAAGTCATGGTGGCCGAGATATTACAAGAAGAATGTAGTGTCAATAGAAACTCGAGATCAAGAAAAAAACCAAAAAAAAAAATACTTTACCATCAGCAAGTGTCATTATTTTGTGTATGACTCTAAGCATCCTGGATGTGTGAAGGTTTGGGGTTCATAAAAGGCATGGTGGAACATACTTTAACCTTAAACAAAGTGACAATAAAATTGAATTTCTGAAAAACACCATGTTATCCAGTGGAGAAAGTGCCAATTAAACAAAAACGATGGATGGGGTCAAAAAGGGTAGAATTTTTTCCCA
Source organism: Listronotus oregonensis (assembly GCA_019359885.1). Lineage (NCBI taxonomy): Eukaryota > Metazoa > Arthropoda > Insecta > Coleoptera > Curculionidae > Listronotus > Listronotus oregonensis. The sequence continues at coordinate 24,904 of JAHBCN010002111.1, forward strand.
AAAACCCTTACAAAGAGTTTTATAACAAAATCATTTTGACTTGGCCCACTACCTCCACACAAAATAATGACGAAAAAAAAGAATACATTTTCTCCATTTAATATGTTAATGTAAAATTAAAATTTAAAAATGTTTGTAGATATAAATAAATATATAATTTGCATTTTTATTAAAGTATAAACGTTACATTTTAGTAGGCCTGCTATGCACAATATTTTTGCAACTAAGATTTTATTGTTAAAAAATGTATTCTAAATTTAATCGTCCGCAAATAGGGATGTAAAGTTTATTTACATTTTACTCCTTTTAGTCAGATACAAACAGTTATTTTATGTAAATTATGTCTCTTTTAAATAGTAGGCCAATATTTTCATATAGAGAAAATATAGAATTTGATTTGACACAAATTCCACCACAAAATTGATATTTTAAAGAAACGAAATTCTCGATTCAAAAAACTTAAAACCTACAACTTTGCACTTTAATTTTGTAAAATTTCCCTTGAAAACCCACGGATTCCACGTTTTCGTTGGGGTGTATTCCATACTCCCCAAATACCTCGAGGTGTGGGGGCGAAAATTAAGCCCCGCCTGGGCGCGGCCATACCAGATACGGCCCTGGACCTGTATATATTAAAATTTGCCTGGTCTGCCCAGTAATCAATAATTTTGATCCTTTAAAAGAGTGTACTAAATTATTAAATGAAATAGAAGTACTTAAATGTAAACCTTATTTCTTTTTAATAATCCACAGAAATACACAAACATTGTGGAAATCATCTAAAGGTAGTTAAGATTGCCTTACTTGTCTCACTAATATTTCTTATGAAATTTTTATTTTCTATTATTCATAATTGATATATTATTATTTATTCGGTTACCTAACGTTACGTCTTATAAGAAGCACCTAATTTAAATATAAAAAATACTTACCTAAAGTTAAAAAGACGGGTATGTTACCCTTGGATTTGCAAGACAAAACCATAAAACCCTCTAGTCATTTTGTTACGATATTATAAGTAACAAACAATAAACACAAAATTATAGTCACAATTTAATAAACACTAATTACTAAAATAAGAAGATTTTGATCAATCCAAAAAACGGTACTCCGGCTCTCATAAAATTATAATGTGTTGGCTAACTTCACACTGATTTATCAGTGTGTAAGTAGGCAACACATTAAATTATTTCGTGGAATTTTGTTATTGCGCAGAATCGGCGGGGCCAACTCTGACAGTTATTTTCATACTGGGCTGGACATTTTTTGATCGAATGGGCCATAGCATTGGGCTTCCATACACCTTTAAACTTCCTTGATAAATATTTGAAATCAGAAAAAAAAGATCTTTCGTTGTAGCGTTGTTGAAGTTGCCTATATTTTTTCATTTTTTTATTGCGATATTTTTTTACTGATAATTTCAAAAGATAATATGGAAAAAATTCTACAATTTTTATATAAAATATTTTTTTCTGTCTTCAAAAATAAAGGCCTCAGAAGCCACGTAAATATAATCAAAGACCCTGTATATAATTTTGTTATACACAAGTTTTTTACTGATTTTCTTCCCAGAAATGATTAAAACTATTTTAGGGTCTGCAAATTATTATCTGCAAATAGCATATTGCAGATAATAAAACAAATTAAATATTAAAAGGATTTGAAAAAAAAGCTGACGTCAGAACATTTAAAATAAGGCTGGTCAAAAGTATTTTAATTTAAATTTGACAGAGATATATATTAAATTTCACAACTTTTCACCAATTTTTATCGATTTTTCGTTATCAGATTATTTTTATTTTTATGAACAAAAAGAACTATTATCCAAAAAAGTTGTTTTATAACTTTATTTTAATAATACAACATAATTTTATTCTAACTAGAACATACTTCTTTATTCCCTTAATATAATTTTTAATTTTTTATGTACCTATTAGTCCAGTAAATGAAGGGACAAGGCTTTAAATAAATCTGTACAGTTTTCCCTTATGGCGCAATTCTTAGGTCTTCGGATGCAGATGCTTTCGAGTGAAAAAAAGTTTATCAACATTAACAGGTGGGAAAGGGCTGAAAATGGTCCCTCAAGGCCCGAAAAATATAATATCTGCCAAAATATGCGAATTGGCGAATTTTTGTTAAAACAAAAAATGAAGATCGCCTTATAATCTACAAAAATGGTCCCTATATTTTTTTTCGAACAATCGATAGTTTTGAGATAACGGGACCCAAAAGACCTCTCATTTCAGCTGCCGCTCTATCGCTAGAATGCCGCTGTCTTCATGGATTCACTTATAAGCGGGCGGACGAATTGTTCCATTATTCGGGCAATAATGTACATTTTTTAATAATTCAAAGTTCATCGGGATAGGAAAACCAAGGAAGTTTAAAGGTGTATGGAAGGCCAATACTGTAGAACAAAATTGTCCAGGCGTGCAGGGCAGCGGTAATAGGGGGGTTGGCCCCGCGGAATTTGCGCAATGAATAGTAGGTCAGGGCCGGTTTTCCATAATTCTTTGTTATTATCTATAAAATTGACATAATCAAATGTCAAATTCCAACATTCACTGTTTTTTTTTTTTATTTTTTGCACAAAATTGTTGGTTATTAAAGGATAGTACCATAGAATATTTAAAATTATTGTGTAATATTAGATTTTATATCATCTGATATAATATGGAAAGAATAGATGGCGCCACTTTACTGCCTTCTATTTAAATGGTCGATATTTTTGGAAGTTTTGTATTTTTACCAAAGTCTTTGTAAAAAAATAAAAACACGATTTTTTAAAATAAATTTCAAACATTGTATGATAGTATTATGTACTTATCACCAATTTTGTGATAAAAGAAGGGCAAGATAGTGTAAATGAGTTTAATCCAATCCTAAGATTCTGGTTGTACATTAAAAAGTGAAAATTTTTATAACTGCTTTTTAGGCATATACTTTTCACTAATAACAAACATTCATGAGACAGAATAACACTGGTTAAAAATGTTTAGTAACCTTTGGTACCTGAGTATCCATTGTAACAGCATCCATTAAATATTATGTGTGTACAGTATGTCGAGCTAAAAAAGTTGATAATGCAAGATTAAGAAACCAAAAATCTAATTTATTTTTAAACAAATGGTATTGTCTCGAAAGTTGCCCCTCTCCGATTTTGATCAAATTTGGTATACAGGGTTTGGGGCGCTGATTACAAATCTGAAAAAATATCTTTTCGGTAACGTTTCGTTTCCGAGATCTTCATCATCAAAGTTGAAAATTAAACTAACCTCATTTTCACTATATTCTCCTTTCTTTTTGTACACAAATTTTACACTAAAGTGGCACACGATATTTTATAAACACCTTTTAAAACCTTTATTTTTATTTATTTTACATCGTTTTTCCATTAAATTGCGAACTTTTAAGTTCAAAGGCAGCAGCCATATTTGCTTAAAAAATAAAAGTGTAAAAAAGGTGTAAAATAAACATAAAAAGAAGTTTTTAAAAGGTGTTTGTGAAATATTGTGTGCCAATTTAGTTTAAAAATCAAGAATTTTGTGCAAAAAGAAGGAGTAATAGTGTAAATAAGGTTAGTTTGATTTTCGATTTTGAATTTTTTTTTTAGATTTGTAATCAACGCCCCAAAAAACCGTACCAAAATTGTACTTCCTTTCATTCAATTAGAGGGACCTGTATATATTAAAATTTGCCTAGTCTGCCCAGTAATAAATAATTTTGATCCTTTAAAAGAGTGTACTAAATTATTAAATGAAATAAAAGTACCTAAATGTAAACCTTATTTCTTTTTAAAAATCCACAGAAATACATAAACATTGTGGAAATCATCTAAAAGGTAGTTAAGGTTGCCTTACTTTTCTCACAAATTTTCATTTTCTATTATTCATAATTGATATATTATTATTTATTCGGTTACCTAACGTTACGTCTTATAAGATGCACCTAATTTAAATATAAAAAATACTTACCTAAAGTTAAAAAGACGGGTATGTTACCCTTGGATTTGCAAGACAAAACCATACAACCTCTAGTTATTTTGTTACGATATTATAAGTATCAAACAATAAACACAAAATTATAGTTACAGTTTAATAAAGACTAATCACTAAAATAAGAAGGTTCTGATCAATCCAAAAAACGGTACTCCGGCTCTCATAAAATTATAATGTGTTGGCTAACTTCACACTGATTTATCAGTGTGTAAGTAGGCAACACATTAAATTATTTCGTGGAATTTTGTTATTGCGCAGAATCGGCGGGGCCAACTCTGACAGTTATTTTCATACTGGGTTGGACATTTTTTGATCGAATGGGCCATAGCATTGGGCTTCCATACACCTTTAAACTTCCTTGAGGAAAACCCGTACCTATCATTGCATATGAGTTTGGGTCCATTCTGATTTTTCTAGAATATATAAAAAGGCGGTGAAAGTTTTTTTTCGCAATATTTTGAGAGTATCTTATTAATTTATTGATATTGTTTGAAAAAAATAGTTTGTTAATAACACTTTTTTTATAATGAGACCTTAGCAAGTGTTCAATGATCCCAGAAAATTTCCTACACCATCTTTCTTGTTTTTTGGTAAAAAATTGTTTTGCCCATCTGCATTTTTTAGCCGTTTCCGGAGTTCTAGAAAATCTGTATATTATGGATTTTTCGACGGCCGTTTTTGCGAAAAATATTGGTATTGCAAAAAATGGTAAAGATCATGAAAACTGTACAGATTTATTTACAGCTTTGGGTACTTTCAGGTCTTCAGTTACTGAACTATATGTGTTTAAAAATAGGGATCAAATTGGACTGAACGATTATAATCATGATATGATTACCTTTCAATTAAAGCAAATTTTATTTTTTAGTATGCATCAAGCTTATGGTTCCTCAAGCTCAGCAGCTGCCTCTTACATGAGCCCCTCATCATCCAGTCCTTTCTACAGCACCCCTTCGTACCCCTACTCGCCCCTAGGTCCCTCTAGGGGCCTCAATGCCTCATGTAAAGCTTCAGGTAAGTTGAAAGGCACAAAATTGAATGTTATGCCATAATATGTCATAAAACAATCTTGTTTTAATGCGTAATTGGATTATAAGAAGTTTTTTTCTTAAAAAAAATAAAGAGTCCTTAACAAAATTTTATATTTAAGGATATTTTAATGTTATAGAATTTATATACCTAAAAAAACAATACATTGTCAAAGAACCAGTAATAGAATTTTTTTATTATTATTTAAACAGGTTATATTGCCGCACCATACGGATCCCCAGCAAGTGCATTTGGTGCCGCTACTGCGCAGGCAGGACAATACTCACCCTATACCACATACGGAACAGCCAGTAGCGGCGCAGCAGGGTTTGCGCAAGGGTTTTCGCAGGTAGGTTTGATCTAATCTAAACACATCAAGCTTACCTGATCATTTAGTTTATTATAAAATAAGTTTTATTAGGATTTTAGTATCCTTAACATTTTAAAAATATTTTCAGGGTGTCGAATATAGTCCATACAGCTCAACATACACAGACTCACAGACTTCGCAATACGCCAGTAGTTACTACGCTACGCAATCATACTCACCTTATGTAAGTTCACCCAGTTCCAGCGGAAGTATAGGCACCTCAACTTATCAACTAGCAACAACTACACTTTCGGGTAAGCTTTCAAAAATATTTAATATCCAAATTTCAGATTAACAAAATATTGTATATAAGTGACGCTTCTTATTCATAACTCATTCTATTGACCACTGATCACATAGTGGGCCGACTGGTAAAAATATAAGATCAAAAAGCTTAGAAACATAAATAAGGTGTATAGAGAAAAGTTTGCTAAAAACAAGAGAGTTTTTTTTAATATAGATAATATAATCTGTGCAAGAGAGTTGTAATAGTAATAGAGTGGTTAATTAAAAAAAATAAGAAGTCACTTAACAGTTGCCTAGTTTATAATTAACGGTAACATACATACAATTTTTAACAAATGTTGTAGATTCAAGTTCCCTATGTCCCACTTTTATCCCTGTCTATGGCTGATTAAATTTTCCTGCAGACTCCATATGCAGAAACTAATCTTAATAAAACTGCATTGTCGACACACCTGAATTATTCCAAGAAATCTTTTATCTTAAAATTTTATATAATAATATTTCGCAAAGTTTGCATTAATTATACAGAGATAAGGCAGTTTCAGCTGAAATTATATAGCGCCGGCGATGGGACGATTTAATATGATGCCTAGCGTAGCGTAAATACTTGATGTGTACTTAAATATTTGTAAAGTACTCCCAATCAGCACGTAGAGCGCTTTCTCTTTCTCGCCCGCTTGTACGCACGACCAAACGGCAAGGCTGTCTCTATAGGTATATGCTCGAAGGGCGTAAGCATTCTCTTCTTTTTCCTCCTCTCTTTTTTACATACAGTGGCATTTTCTATGTGAACTGTTCTTTTGTACAAAATGTCGCCAAAAGAAAAGAAGAGCGGACAACTACATTAACCATTAACCTTAGTTTTTTTTGTTTACTTTTTCTGTTTCATCAAAACCCAAAACATTAAACTACACATCTATCTAAAATTAAGTTTACACAAAATTTAATAAAAGTTAGTTATATTTAAAATGTTACTATGTCCTTATAGTGATACTAGTGAATCTGAATCAGAAAATGAGGGTAAAAAAAGTTTAGAATTTCATTTCATAAGAAAAAGCAATTTGCCTTCAGATTTCTCAAGATATATTTATATCACGTATAAAGTCTTGGTAATATGTATTCTTCTTTCTTTACTTAATTCCTTACTAACCTATGATAACCACCCACATTGAAACACACATTATTATGGGATCGTGGAGCAAATAGGGATGCTGGGTGCTTCTTGTTATAATTCTTGGAATATCCTCACTTTACTTCTTATATTATTCCTCTAAAAGTGTATTTTAATAAAAATTTTCCTTAAAAACTCTGTACTTTTTGTAGCACTACTGTGTAATACAAACGTTTTTTTAATTATCTTTTAGAGAGTCCTTCAAATGGAATTTCGTTAGTAGATGGATCAACATCACCATTAAAGGCTGACAGTGCAAGAAGATCGAGAGAATCATCTAGTAGTTTAGGTAAAAATAAGTTTTTATTTTCTTTTTGATAACAATAAGTATTTTCCTATTACTTCCATTTTAGGAATCAAATTAGAATTTCTAAAATAATAAAAAAGAACTTTTTTTAGGTAGTGAAACAAGAACAAGAGGGAGGGGCAGACGAACAAACACAGTCTCACCCACCACCCCAGAATCAACGACAGATAGAGTTTTTATATGGGATTTAGATGAGACTATTATAATATTTCATAGTTTATTGACAGGAAGTTATGCTACAAAGTACCACAAAGTAAGTATTAAAATAAAAAATCCAGCTAAGTACATGTCATTATGTAGAAAATACAGAAGAATCAGTATTAATGTGTATGAATGAGGCTTTCAGTTAAATGTGGTCTTAAATACTTTTAACAAAAAAGGGCTTTCACAAAATAAAATGGTCAAAGAGTCACTGCAAAAAGTGGTTTTCTTAGCCTGTTTTTCAAACACATGTAACTTTAGGAATTAATAATATGCAAAATGTAAGTGCTAAAAAGTTTTGTCTGGTCATTAACTTGTGCAAAAAGCAAGGTTTATTATTCTAGAAGCTATTCATCTAGCTGTTTATCCCCTCACTTTTTAAAATTCTTTTAAGATTTTCAGGAATTTGCTGAAGAATGAAGCAAAACAGACAACAAATTCGTTTTTAGAAGACACAAATACTTTGAAAACAGTATATTGTTTGTGAAAAACAGAACATTTTTCTTATTGGGTAGTAGCAATTAATATTTTCTTCGCATGTGTGTAATTCAAAAATAAGAGGGTTAGTTAACCCTTTATTTAAGGGGATAAAAATGCTTCTAGAATCACAAATCTTACTTTGTGCACAAGTTTATAACCAGAAAAACATTTAATGCACTAATATGTTGTATTTTATTAACTCCAGTTGAATTTACAGGTGTTTAAAATACAGGCTATTCATTTTTTAATGTAAATTTTTGTGATATAGGAACAATCTTCATGTAGGTTTTTGTGATAAAATTATAAGAACAATCATAAAATTAGTGTTTAGAATTAAAATGTTTTTTGTTTTGTTCTAGGATGCTCAAAATGTTGTTCAATTGGGGTTCAAAATGGAGGAGATGGTTTTTAACTTAGCTGATACTCATTTCTTTTTTAATGATATTGAAGTAAGTAAGAAATGTTAGATGGTACTTATTATTTTTAATTCAGTGCTTCAAGTGTAATTCAAATCAAATCAAATATACTTTACTGTTTAAAGAAAAAAATTCTAGTTAACAAAGCTGTAAAAAATGAAACTTCCGACTTAAATGCAATAAAATACAGTGTTTGGAAATTAACTATTTAGCTATAGAGTGCAAGTCTCCAACATGGAATAAATTCAGTAAAACAAAACAAGTTATTTTATGAAACATTCTTGGACCCATCGATAGGGCGGCTGGGAAGGATTTTAAAAAGGGTCCGGGTAAAACCCTAACACTTCTTGTGTCAAGGGAATCCCAATTAATTGGCAGATGCAATAAATTGGAACAAATCTTATTTAAATACAAATTTATGTGTAATAGTTCTTTATATGCTTAAAATTGCGCCATAAAATTTTTGTATATGAGTTCAAAATGCTAACATAGAATATATTCTCTAGTTATGCAGCACTAAATATACACACAGTTTCTTCTCTGGACAAAGTTAAGTATAATTTCTAGGACCTAAGTTGTTCCGACTTTAACAAATTCCTCTAGGAAAAGCCATTTTAGAAAAAAATAAAAAGACTAAAAATATTTAAATAATAATTCTTTTAATTTAAAACATATTAAATGCAACTTAAATTCGATTGGCAAACACTAGATGTAAAAAATAAAAAATAATACAATAAAAAATTAAACACACAAAAACTATACGATATAAGTATAGAGAAAAAAAGTTATTTTAAAATTATAAATATGACAACGGCAGATATTGAAGGCTTTATAGCAATGTCCTCTATTCACAATCACGGAAGATTACACCGACACTAAAGTCAGTACTGCAGACACTCCTTGACTACTTAGCAAAAGTAAAGTAAAGTAAAGTCATCTTTATTCATCACTCAAGCTATGTAGCCACAGCTTATCGGACTTGTCATAATGTAAATTAATATAAGCAAAATAAATAAAATAAAAGGTCCTAATCTATTACATATTAAAATTATCCTAAAACTACACAAGCACAAAATATTAACAATAACACTAAATCACTATTTAAAATTTACATTGGTAGGTACTCATTCACATCATAAAAGGCTTGTCCAACTAAGAAATTCTCCAAAAGTTTTTTTAGGAGTTTAGTGCTGTCAATACTACCGAAGAGTTGCAGAAACTTGTTATAAAAAATAATTCCCTGAAATGTAGGGGAACTCTGACCGACACTCAAACGAGAATATGAAATATGTAGCTGATTTTGATTTCTTGTGTTATAAGTATGTATATCAGAGTTTCTTTGAAATTCAGCCTCATTCTGCCTCACATAAATTATGAGCAGGTATATATAGAGGGACGGGAGAGTAAAATTCCTAAATTTATAAATGCTTGACGGCAGTGCACCCGGTGGTAGACCTAACATACACCTAATTATCCTTTTCTGCAAAACAAAGGCTCTATTTACATAAGCTGAATTTCCCAAAATATTAATCCATATGATTTATGGGACTGAACTAAACCGCAATATGCCAATTTTAACACATTTGGTGAAACAGACACCTTTAAGTATCGAATCACAAAGCAAGATTTACTCAGTTTAGTTGTTAAACCATTAATATGGTTCTCCCAGGTCATTTTTTGATCCAATGTTACTCCCAAAAACTTTATATTGGTAACCTGAGCAATAGATTGATGATTTGCTTTAATTAAGTAACTTTCGTCAATTGTTGCGTTTTTTGGCAAAAAATTCATAAAAAATGTTTTCTTTGTATTTAAAACTAACCCATTATTTGTACACCAATTAACAAATTCAACCACCGATCGCCTATTAAAAAAAACCTTTTTCTTTTTTAAAACTCGCAAATCATTAAAAAAAACTTAGAAAAGGCAGAAACAAACGGTACACGGCAAGAAACGAGAAAGTTTTTCTTCTTGTTACGTCAATTTCGAAAGTTGTTCGGCTAAGCCCGAAACCCGAAAGTCATTCGGCTAAGCGCGGAATTTGAAATTGGAACACCTTTTTCTACGTGCATTTATCCATTTTTTTCCTTTTTTTTTCTAATTTCCAACTAGCAGTTGGAAATGTATAAAATTTAAAGTTACTATTTCTTCCTGTATTCTTACATTTAACTACACAACAACTATTATGCCCCATTTTTAATATTTTTATCTAATGGTTTACATTTAAATCAAGCATAATTTAACGGAAATTTGACCACAGTGAGCGCTGCAATCGCAAATTAGTAAAGGTAGACTTTTAACTTTCAGTTTAAATATAGTTTAGGATTTTAAGTACCTATAGGTAATATAGGAAACTAGATAACAAGCTGTTTAAAGCAATTAAAAAATATAAATTAGGTTTTTATTTTTACTGCAAAAATATTTTTCTTAGGGGGTATAGACAAGAACCTTATTTTTCCCAAATGTCCGGTGTTTTAAAAATTTTTGTCCGGGTGGGCAATTTAGGAGATGGCTGCCTCAAGTGTGACTTCTGAATATACAGCGTGTGTCAGAGAAGTTTATATTTTAAATTTGGGACATACTGTATAAATAATTATTTCATAGAAAAGAGAATGACTAAAAATACTTATCAACGGGTCCAATTTCCTGAAAATTTTTTCAGTGTATTCCAAGTTAGAAACTCACAGTGTATATAAAAAAATTATTTTGTATATTATTTGTTTTTTTAATAAATAATCAAGTATAAGTGGTATATATTATCTCTTCTTTAGGAATGTGATCAAGTCCACATAGACGACGTCTCGTCGGACGACAATGGCCAAGACTTGTCAAATTACAATTTTAGTACTGACGGGTTTCATGCGGCATCCGCAGCGGGTAGTGGCAATCTATGTTTAGCGGCAGGTGTAAGAGGAGGTGTGGATTGGATGAGAAAATTAGCCTTTAGGTATAGGAAGATCAAGGAGACCTATAATAATTACAAAGATAGGAAGGTAATTTTTTTTAAAACTTTCTTGATTAGACCTCCTTACATCATTTGGGGATTGATTTTACAAATTTTCTACAGATCTTTCTGCTTATGGGGTTTATTTCTTTTGAAGAATTGTTTAAAGAGCTGTTGTCCACATAGAATACAATTTTAGAAACCTGGGGTACAGTAGTACTTAGGCTTCAGTCTTTGTAGTCTGTCCCAAAATAAAGGAAAAAAATACAAGATTTTGGATCTCCGGATCTAACACCTCCAGATTTTTTCTTTACAGGGTATTCCATTTAAAAAAATGAGTTTAGGTCTGATAACTTTTTTACCTGGCCCTGTATACTTCTTCTGAAAACGGCAGTTTATTAAACTATTATTATAAAGACACTTCTGTATAAAATATTTTTTTGTATCACTTTTAACTAAGAAAATATAGGGTCATTTTGAAATTGACAACTTTTTGAATTTCCCCCATATTCTTAAGCAAGTTTTTTTGTATTAAATTAGTTTTTTGTCTCTTTTTAGTGTTGGTGGACTCCTTGGCTCAAACAAAAGGGAACAGTGGCTCCAGTTGAGGCAAGAAATCGAAGCGGTGACAGATAATTGGCTCACTTTAGCAAATAAGTGCCTGACGCTGATAAACTCAAGAAGTAACTGTGTTAATGTACTGGTTACAACGACGCAACTCATACCCGCTTTAGCGAAAGTGTTATTATTTGGTCTCGGCAATGTGTTTCCTATAGACAATATTTATTCTGCCACAAAAATAGGTAATTTTGTTTATTATACACGTACAAAAAGCTCTTACGTCTCGTCAGCTAAAGTAATGATTTTCTGTTAGTTTTATTCTGGGTTTTCACATTGGTATTTTATAATAGGTATGATGACTAATTTTGAAAAACTGTTTTATGATGCTCGGAAGTATCTGCTATTTCCAAAAAAATATATTATATTTCATTTGATAAATCCAAAATATTAGTAATTTTTCATTATGCCTGTTGCAAAATACTTTAAAGTATTTGGGCAAACACAAAGTTTTACATGACAGACAGTATGGATTTCGTCACAGAAGATCCACATCTGATCTTCTTTCCTTTGTCTCCCACAGCTGGAACAGCTTCCTTAGGTTTCTTGGTGAATCCCGGATCGTTGCTCTTGACATATCCGAGGCTTTTGATCAGGTCTGGCATGGTGGGCTTTTTAACAAACTTCGTTTCTTCTGTCTTCCACCCAAGCTTTGTTTTTGGCTCTCTAATTTCCTTTCTAATCGACGTATATTAGTTTTAGTTGATGGTCATTCTTTCAGCTTGTACCAAATAATGCTAAGGTGCCCCAGACCTCAGTACTGGCACCAACTCTGTTTCTTTTTAACGTTAATGATCTTTTCTCTGCCCTAATCAATCATATTCATAGTTTTGATGATAGTACCCTCCTCTGTAATATTCAATTTCTTAAGCCACCCGCAGAAGATTTCCCTTTTCCTCCAAATCTCTAAATATTTAAGTGTCGTGTAGATAAGCTCCCTTTTACCACACTTCAGACATCCACGGTACGTTTAAGGGGTATTCTAGTCTAGCAGCCCGAATTTTGGGTTTTTTTTTTGACGGTCCATAAAAAAAATAATTTTTTGGCTATCCATTTTTTTATCATTGATTTATTTAAACTTTAAGTTTTTATAAAAAAAATTAAAAGAAAAACCATATTTTACAAAGTTATAAACTGTTAAAATAGAGGGGGGAAAAGTGTCAATCTTGTCACGATTCTGTCTCTTCTAGCCACCTGAAAAATTAAAAAATAGTAGATTCTTTCTCAGTACAAATGTAAATATGGCAGGAACGGGAATTTTTTTTTAAATCTTGCAAAATGGCGGTTTCTCAAAAAAAGGGAGGCTTTTTCAGTTATTTTTAACTTTCCGAATTTATAAAAATAGTTAAAACTAAAAATTTTCATTTTTTGTTGGTTTCTGCCATAGAGGGATATATAAAGAAAATTCACGCTAACTTTTAAGCAAATCGGTCAATTAGAACTTGAGATTTTGTGACAAACGTTTCAAAAAAGTGTTTAAAAAATGCATCTAAAGTTTAAACTACATATTACTTACATTTCCTTAATCATCGATTTCGACTGCATATATCGGACATTTTTCTACCCCTAATTGAATATTTAACGAATTTCTTTCCTAAAGAAAAGCACTTTTCACAGCACCTGAAGCTAGAAACTCAGAACTATCGATTCTAGCTTCATTACGCCGAACAACAACTTTAGCTATAACTTTTAAAATAAGTCGAATTTTGAAGATCCTTTTAAGGAATTCTTGAATATTTAAACTATCAAAATATACAAAAAAAGTTCGATTTTTTCAACTTTTAGGCTAGAATACCCCCTTTATCCTTAGGCCTAAGTCTTTGTGGACTGTCCCAAAATTTAAAAAAAATCACAAGAAGAAAACAATTGTACTGATTGCCTCATACAGTTGTCAAACAGTGTCTATATTTTTAGTCATTTTTGGTACGAACTAATCTTAGAATTAAGAATAATTTAAGGAAATAAGAACACTTAAAACGGGTGATAAGCTAGAAAAACAATGAATTAAAAAAAATTATCTTGATTTACAGGTAAGGAAAGTTGTTTCGAACGAATCGTGACGAGATTCGGCCGAAAGTGCACATACGTAGTCATAGGAGACGGCCAGGACGAAGAAGCCGCAGCGAAAACATTAAATTTCCGTTTTGGCGAATAACGAGTCACAGCGAAATAGCGGCGCTGTACAACGCTCTCGACATGGACTTCTTATGATTGAGCTGTGTTATTTTTTTGTGTATCTCAATGTAAAAATTGTATATTTATAAATAAGTATTTTAAATTTTATGTGAACCATGCTTTTTTATAATTTTATTTATGGTAATTCCCGTTGTAGTAAAAATTTGATACTATGAACGAAATTATAAAGAAACAGGCTATGTGTGTATGGATGTAAGATAAGAGGGAGTTTCTGATACCATATGATGGTTTATAGGTGAATTTAGACGTGTCAGGTGCTTGCTTGTCAAAAGTCGGTGGAATCCAAGGGTGGTGGACTTAACAGGAGTGCTCGATTTTTACTGTTTGTCCGCAGATATAGGTTATATTTGTGACGTCACCGTTTTCCCCAGAATGTAGATTTATTTTATTAATTTTTGTTAATATTTTTTTATTTATAAATTCCGTTCTAAGAAATGACGAATGGTCAATGACCCTGTCTCTGTAACTTGCACCTACACTAAAAGTACAGGAATAAAAACTTATTCAATTATATGCAATGAAAAACAAACTAATACCAAAGTTCCTTTGTCTAAAAAGCTAAAAATATAACCAAAAATACGAAAAAAGCTTCCAATGAGATGTGAATCACATTATAAACTAAACCGAAGGGAAAACGATTACGTCACAAATATTGAATTGGCATTTAAATTTGACATATATGGATTTAAATAGGATCGAGCAATCCTGTGTAAGTTTACCACTTTTGGGTGGAACCTATGGGCCATCAGATGAAAACAAAAATTTCCAAACTAGTAGAGTTGTCGTTCTTTTCAGAGGGTTTTATTTAATGTTGGTTGGCAGAATTGAGATTTCTGGATATTTGAACCAAAATCGTGTAGTTATAAACTAAGATCATTTTTTAGCATCCACAAAAGATGGTTCTTAATATACCAAGGTATATTATAAAGGTTCTAAGAAATATTAGACCTGTGTTGTAATTACAATCATTAAGTTTTTGTAATTTAATCATTTAATGATAAAATGTTGAGGCTCCATTATTTGTGAAGTGTATCTATATTTCTTTTATTAGGGCCGATTTACACAAGAGAATTATTGTCATAATTGTGCCGAAAATTTACATAATAATTATGTTTTACACGTTTAATAATTCAATTTTTTTATCAGTAAAAATACTGAACATGTTGTTTTAACCAAAGAAATTGATAAATGTACAATAATTTATGCAAAACAACTTTCGGGGCAGGAAATGTCAGTTCATCCTAAAAACATGGTCTTAATTAAATCAAATTATTTCCTTTTTTTGTCAAATTTGTTCTAAAATTTCATATGCTTAATACATTGTTCATTGTGATTTTTCCAATTATTTAATTTTTTTTTCATAAATATAGAACTAAAATATAACGAAATGTTGCA
Source organism: Listronotus oregonensis (assembly GCA_019359885.1). Taxonomy (NCBI): domain Eukaryota; kingdom Metazoa; phylum Arthropoda; class Insecta; order Coleoptera; family Curculionidae; genus Listronotus; species Listronotus oregonensis. The sequence goes on from JAHBCN010002111.1 coordinate 40,275, forward strand.
AGACTTAAATGATACAACATTCAACTAAAATATTAAAAAAATTATAAAAATTATAAAAAAAAAGCTAAAATTAATGGCTTCTATATTCATAAAATTGATCACAATATGAAATATACATATAAATCTTCCTTACCTATATGATTTTAGAGTAGTTCTATTTTCCACACTTACGGCCAAGTGATGATCGCGTTGTTAAATTTAGCAATGGACTTAGCAATTGTTAAAAGTTAACAACGGTTTAGAATGTTTAACAAAACGTCATTGTCAGAGTTATTCAATGATTTTAGTAGGCAACCTGTCAAAATCTGACATTTTGTTAAACATTCTAAACCGTTGTTAACTTTTAACAATTGCTAAGTCCATTGCTAAATTTAACAAACAACGCGATCATCACTCAGCCGTTAGTGCGGCAAAGTGCTACTCTCTAATTTAAAGAGTCATCTTCTTCGGCATAGGAATCCCAAATATGTTGATATGTTTAAATGCGATCACTGTAAATATCAAACTGTTTAAAAATGCAATTTAAAGATTCATCTTCTCAGGCATAAAAATCCCAAAGATGTTGAGATGTTTAAATGTGATCAGTGTGATTATCAAACTCTTCGGAAAGGCAATTCAAAAATGCATCTTCTCAGGCATAAAGATTCCAAACATGTTAAGTTTAAATGTGATCAATGTGTTTATCAGACTCTTGAGAAAGGCACTTTAAAAAGACACTAGTAAACCAAAAAAAAAAAAACTTTAAATACTGCAAAAGACATACTATTGGGAAATCAAATATAATTTATCCAAAATTTTACATCTTTAAATGATTTTTTTTAGAATTTTTAACATTTATAAGGATTAAAAATTTCTAGTGCTCAAAAATATAAAAATGTGAGTCTTCAAAATATTGTAATCCTAACAACACAGGTCTAAACTTTATCTTTGTAAAATAAATATTGCATTCAATAGACATAATACATATATAGACTGCTGATCCGTACAGCTGAAGTGACCCCAAGCACTCTTGGGGGCTGGGATATCCAGTTTTGTTGTCACGCGTGCTTGAGTGGGGTCAATTCGGCAAAACATGATCAGCAATCTATATGTATTATGTAGATGTGGCATTTATACAAGATTGACATTTAGAAAGGTTATGATTTACAGCAATTTAAAATAGGAAATTCATACTGCCTTCCCTAAAGCTTTTCTTAACTATGTAGACCATTTTTATAGTAACCCCGATAGGTTTATTTGCAATTTCTCTTTGAATAATGTAAGTACATGTCCTCTTTTAGAACACTTATAATAATTTTTTAAGGTACCACATTCTTGTGAAGGTGGTGTAGACAAAGATTTCCAATTTGATGGTAGACACAGCATTTAAATTTCTTTGTTTAATAAAACAATACTTTTAAAAACATACCGAGTGTATAAAAATCAAGTCTCTAGCAAGTTTGTCTATATTTAAACAAATGTGATTATACATTTCTTTAATTTTCTGGTTTATAAAATTCCTATATAGTCCCTCTTTATTAAAAACACCCTGTATAATGTCCTTAAAAAATATTATTAGTGTTCTAAATTAAGGTAGCAATCTTTACATTTTAATCAAAAAAGGCAATGTACCAAAACAATAATAGTTTTTATTGTATTTATATTTTAATTTTTGTATTATAAAAAAGAACAAAAGATTGTTTATTATAAAATGTATATTAAATAATTACAATAAAATCATTGTATATAACAATTGTGTTTTATTCACCTATATGTTTTTAGTTAAGGATATAATATAGGTACCAGATTACATAGCTACATTTTTAAAGCAACAAAAATAAAAAAATACCTCTTATTTTCTTTATGAAATGCCCTAATAAGTTACCAGATGTTTCAAAAACAAAGAAACTACACCTTAAAAAGGATAAAAATTATAACAGGTACTTTCTTATTTCTTTAAAGAATTATAAATACAGTTTTTCATATAAAACTGTATTTAAGCTCTTAAATCTCTAAAAAAATAACTTATTTGACTAAAAAAACAGCACTACTAAAGTGCAATATTATAGCTTTTAGTTTGCAAAATATAGGTCAAAAAACAATATTAATTGTTTCATTTCCATTCAAAAACTTTACACAAATAAAAGAGCCTTAAAAATAAAAACCAGTTTTTAGCATAAAAATATTTTAAAAACCTTTTGTGGTTTTAAAGACTTTGGTAATTATTTACAAGTGGGGTTACCCTATTTTTGGCCATATCTAGGTGAAAAATTACATTCTGCTTGTTTTTACGCGCATTTATGATAAAATGTGTAAAGGAAAAATTAAGATTTCGATAGCTTTTTGCCTTTAAAAGTTGAAAAATATATTGGTTTTCATGTTTTTGGATAAAATGTCTACATACAAATACATAAAAAAACGGACAATTTAATAAAGAAATTGATTAAAAAAGTTAGTTTTTCAACTAACAAATCAACTTTGAAATTTCAAAAAATTGGTCTCGCGACTAGATAGCAGCGAAAATATTGGATTTCATGTTTTTGGATAAAATTTCTATTTTATCTTTTTTTAATGTTTTTGATATATTTTTGTTTTGAAAAATACATTAAAAAAAAAGAACAATTTGAAAAAACTAACCACAACTAACCGAAACTCATTTTGACATCAATTTTTTTTTAATTCTTTGTTTTTAAACGTAGATTGCGGAAAAAAATAACAATAAGCTTGAAGACAATGAATATAAAAGTTATTTAAGATTATTTGCTAAAGTAACAATTTGTTGAACTTCTAAAGGTGATTTTTTTTAATTGAAATATTAATTTTTTGATATTTTTACTATCATTACCATAAATCCGCCATAAAAACAAAGAATTTTACAAAAATAATGATCATCCATCTATTCATCAATTTTTTATGGCCAAAAATAGGGTTGACCCCACTTGTAAATAATTACCAAGACTTCTTGTTATGGCTTTAATATAATGACATTTTTGTGTGTTATTAATTTATCTGTTACTTTTATTATTTAAATGATTATTTTATTTTCTCTTATCAAAAGTGCTTTCAAGTAATTTTTACAATAATTGATTTTTTCAGCCAAATAATGCCAAACAATAATAAAATTAATTTTTCTTATTTTTACAGGATTAACGTTACATTTTAATTTTAACAAATTTTTCAATTATTTTAATCCATTTTCTTATCAAAATTGGAGTGGTTCAATTTAGAATCAGTTTTATTTTAACTTTTCATTTACTTTGCAACACATCTTTTATCATGAATAAATAAAGCTTCATATTATTTTTAACTTAGCGATAGGCAGTTTACAATTTCAAAAAATATCACAAATATCCTCCACGAACATTAAATTTAGGTTGGTTAAAAGAACTTCACACCCTGATCTTCATCAGACAAAATTAATTCACACTTTCTATCCTTTTCTAACACTTGCAAGGCTTTGATTAATACTTCATGCTGTATACCAAAAAACTCCTGATCTTGCACATCATCGCCCTGCGACAACTCATATAAGGTTAATATTGAATTTTGTAAGCCTCTTTCAGAAATGTAGTCGTAAATCATTGTACCCCATTCTTCTAGTGTATGCCAATAAATTTCCCAACGATGTTTGGCCTAAAAAAATACAAAAATGGTTATTTTCATCTTGGATACTTGATAAAACCCATAATAAAGCTGTTAGTTATCTAGGATAATTTCCTTCTTACCTTATCGATTGGTGCTGCATGTCCTGTTTTATGTAACTCTGACAAAATAGAAACAATAACACTTGCTCCAACTTTCTATTTATACTGGAATTATTAAATAAGGGCACATTACTTGCTTCTCTTACATCTATGAGATAAAGCTTGCTTCTTTTACAATATTCCAAAATAAGATTTTTCCAGGCCTGTACCTGTTTTGCTCTAGTTTCCGGATGTGGCTGAAGGGTAAAAAATGGTGGAAAATTGTACTGCCATGGCCAATCAATTTCTACCTCACCCATTTTTACTTAAACTCAATTAACCTGAATAACTTTTTAACAAGAAATAACTATAACCAACAAATTTGACAAATCTGTCAGTGTCACAAAAAATGAAGTGAATTATCATTCGTTGAACTGGCACTAGCTACCCTTTCTGTATAATTTTTGGAAAGTAGTTTTGAGTCTTTCATTGGCAGTAGATTTGAGTTACTTTGGCATTGGCACGCGAGATAGACAAAGAAACATTACACTTCTTTCTCAACGTGCTATGACGGTGAAATACTCTTCTCTATAAGAGAAAGGTAGTAGTCCGGTTATTCTTCTCACGTCTATGATCGGTGTCAAAGGTACTCTTTAGTGGAAACCTCGAGATAAAGCTAGAGGTGCCTGTTATCTCCACGTGCGAGGCAAGAATGGAAGTTTATCCTTTCTTTTTCATTCTAACATACTAATTGTTCAAGAAGAGCCTGCCAGTGATATTTTCAAATTTTTCAAACTTGCTTATATCTTGAGAATAGTTGATCCACCAAAAAAATCTATTGCAATTATTTGTTTTAAACAAAAACGATATTTTATGGGACAAACTTTCATTTGAAATCCGACGTTAATAATAATACAATGAGGAAACTTAAAACATCAATTTATTAATACTTCGATCGCAACATTATATTTCATGTGCACTGGGCTCCCGTAGGTCTATCACAATATTGTTTAGAAAAACGCAACATCTAACAAAATAAAAAGTGGTATATTACAATATTTATTTATCTTAGATAAATAATTACTATGGTACTAAAAGGAAACAGTGGACGCTGTACCGTTGTCCTTATACAGAGTCCACAATTTACAAAATTTAGTTAAAAGTGACAAATTAATTACTTCTTCCATTCATTCTTTTCATAGTCCCAGTGAGAAGAAATACCTTCAATTGGATTAATTTGCAAATCAAGAATACGTCTGAGTTGAGCTTCTCTGTTTTCTTTCTTGAAACTCTCTGGAAGTGGAGAATACACTAAAAAAAAATAAAAATAGAAATTAGTGAAAAAGTAAAAAAAAATATTTAAGGATTTTTTATAGTAGAACTAATTAATGTATTATTGTATTGACTTCATTTCTTTTAAATGTGTGGGTATAAAAGCCTGTGTAAATTTTAAACCAAGTGTCAGAGCTGTCAAAACTTAAAGTACTTCAAGTAAAATTTTACTTGAAGTACTTTTTTGTACTTGATTAGTTTTATGAAGATACTTGGATTTTTACTTGATTTGACCAAGTAAATTACTTGAAGTATTTATTTAAGTACTTGAAGTATTAGGATTTACTTGAAGTAAAAAAAGTACTTTAAGTAAAAAAAGTACTTTAAGTAAATAAAAAGTACTTGAAGTAAAAAATCAACCAAGTACTCGAATTTACACGCCTTAGATAATCGTACAAACAAGTTAAAACAAGAAATACGCGCAACCACTGCTGTTTCTATTGTATTGCATTACAACGCTCATTTGAATTGGATCAAACAGCAAGACAAGTGTAACTATTACTAAGAATTAGACTTTTTGTTCTTTTAATCGGTCTTGTGTCAACGTGAAATTATAAGTGCTCTGGTCTGGTGAAAACAAAAAAGAAAGATACCTAATAGTAGAAGGGTGCGATTTGACGTTTGATGCAGCAGTTCCCCAACTATTTCGTATTGTGAATGTGTTCATTATTACCTTCAAATGAACGAAAACCCCTGTATTTTAAAAGGCAACTTAAACAAAATTTCCACTAATAAAATGGAAACGACATCAAAATTGAAGTTAGGTTGTTCTGACTTGATTTTGTGTTGATGGGAAATTAAAATATTTCCCAAGAATAGGTTTTGGGTGCCAACCTGCTGTAGGCACCCATATGAAAACACTCGCTTTTGACAGATGTATCGGATGCCAACGGGTGCCAACGCCAACCTGTTGATAACCACAGGGAAAAAACCCATTTTGATAAAAACCAATATTTCCTATAATAGTTTAAGGCCCAAGCGTTCACCCGAGTACGGTATTGGCCTGTTGCCATAAATTTACATACGAAATTTTACATTATTTCGGACATCGGATGCATAAGATCCCGACTTAAAACGGGACACTTAGCAACCCTACTTGTTTTCCTAACTATAGTTTTTACCGACTGGTCTACTTTCCAATGAAGCTCAGTCCTTAAAGCTTTTAGTTATTGAAAAACCCCATTTTAAGGAATAAACCCTCTAACTTCCTTACAAAAAATACTACTCAAGTATAACTTGTTTTACTTGAAGTACTTTTAATTACTTCAAGTACTTTTATGTACTTCAAGTACTTTAGTTTAATTCAAGTACTTTGTTTTACTTCAAGTACTTTGTTTTACTTCAAGTACTTTGGTTTACTTCAAGTAAAATACTTGGGTGGTACTTCAAGTACTTTTTCAATTTACCTGAAAATGCAAGTACATTTTAATGAGTACTACTTGTACTGTACTTAAAGTCCTATTTAAGAGTACTTTGACAGCCCTGCCAAGTGTATTAATAAAACTAAAAAATAATTGTATATTAAAATAAAAATAATTTAAACACTAAATATTGGTATGCCAGCCAAGCGTAGATGTATTTTAAAGATGCTGCTTTATATAGGTAATATTGTCACTCAGAAAGAAAAGTGACAAATGTAAAAATACAATCTTGCGTTAGTAGGAGAGCTGGTGAACAATTTTAAGTAGGTTCTTGAGGCACTTTAAAAATATGTGTAATTGTCCTTGAAGGACCCCTTGATTTTTTTTTATGGTTAGATGGTAGAGGGCCGCTACTCTTCAGCCAGATCTTGACTTTTATGTTTAGGGGTCCTTCAAGGACAATTACACAAATTTTCAAAGTGCCTCAAGAATCTACTCAAAATTATTCACCAGCTCTTGGACTATGTTTAATGCAAAAAATCAGATAAGATATGACAGAGAATGCCTAAAAAAAGTTCAAATCTGCCACAAATGCGCGAATAGTCTTTTCTATCTCCACTGCGACTTTATTGTCGCCGTCACATGAAATGCGTTTTTACTTGAGACGAAATTTGACTACTTAAGTCAAAATTTGTCTACTCAAAACGAAATTTAAGGGTATTCACGTAAGGATTTTTATAATAAAAGTGACTGGTTATTGTAAAACTTTGAAAGTGACCCTATATGTGCCAATTTATTTTTTTTAGCTTTAGTCAAAATAATTCAAAAATTATAATATACCGGGTTCTCCATAATAGACTACCCATTTTAATTGAGCAGTAAAATTGTTAAAACTTAATAAAACTAACATTTTATTACACTTAATTACAAATCACTTTTTGGGATTTACTATAACAAATAACTTATCCAAACTTTTAAAATCGCTTTTAAATAAGCATTAACTTCAATGCACTTTCAAGATTTGACAAAAAGATTCATGACACGATGAAGGAAAACCTGATCTATTCACCGGACCTCTTCGGGAATTCCGACTTTAAGATCTTGGATGTTTTCTGGACGAGTTGCAAAAACCTTCAACTTTAAATAGCCGCACAGAAAAAAGTCTGATGCAGTTAAGTCTGGTTACCTTAAAAGCCAATTTAAATCCCCAAATAGTAAAAAGAGTCAGCCATTAAACACTTCTCGCAGAACTCTTTAAGAGTTTTTAGTGGTATGTTCACTTTATCTTCTTCTATTAGGTTACTCTTTATGTTTTCACGCAAAAAAAACATGAGAATTAAAACTAAACAATAAATTATGTGTTTAAACCTAATGATGCTTTATTAGAAAAATAACCCTTCCTTTCCCTGTTTTGTGACAAGTGCCTACCTGATTAAAAATATGTTGATTTGGATCCCAAAGGCCATAGAAGATAATAAAAAAAAAACCAGACTGACTTATCTTATATAGAATTTATTTCAATATCATAGTCTATTATGGGAAACCCTATACTATCAATAAGGTCAAACCCTTTTTAGTTTTATTTACTGCTTAGGTGGTAACACCTTTAAAATCTCAGATTTTTTTGTTGGCCATTTTATTAAAACTAAGTTTTTGAATTGTTACTTTTCTTTTGGGGTGACAAAATGTGATCACAAACTATTTTTTCGAGCTCATAACACATGTTATGCCTGATGTTTGCGGTTCATTATATTATTTTTATTATGAATTAGATGTTTTCCCTAAAATTTAGGGTGTATTTTAAGTTCTACAACTTGAAGACCACAGGAGAATGTCAAAAGATATAAAAAATTGAGTTAGCATCACCAGCTAGTATGGAAATATCTATATTTTATTATAAAGACATCTCCTGTGAGAAACATGACACAGTCCGTTAGTAGCCACGTCTAAACTATGAAACAAAGGGAAGAACAACATATGTCCATCGGTAAAATCATAAGAACAAAGAATGTCGATGTAAATTATCGGGTTTAATTTTACTAAATTAAAAATCTGCAAGCTTTGAAAGTGTTCTGCTCTCAGGACGTTCAGAACTATTATTATAAGGTACCTCATATCCCTAAGAGAAATGAACCAAAAAAAAAAAACAATAGTAAAATTTGAAAGCAAATTTTTCTTGGAATTTAGTACTATTACTTATGGAATCTACTTTTAGGTCTAAAATTGATATGGAACAAAACAAACCCAATATACAACTATGATAGCAATTTAAATTTGGACATTCCCCTTTTTACTTTGGAAATTGAGTTTTTTTTGGACATTTCTCATTTTTGCGATGAAAAATTTCTTTTTTAGTTTTTTTGTAAATTATTTTTACAAAAATTTTGATTGATTGATAAAGTAAATACACAAGTTGAGGTTTTGCCGCCTGAACTGCGCCTAAGGGCTTGTTGTATCTCTTGTGTATTTGTTTCAGTTAAAAAGGGTTTTACACCTTAGACAGGTGTAGTAGCCCTTTTCTGTTCTTTTCTGGTTCCAGCCTCCTGGTGGTTAGTGTCCACCATGAGGTTTTGATTTGTTCTCCAGTATGTAAGTCAGGGACTCATATATGATTGGAGGCTGTCTTTTCCTTTGTCACATAGTCTGAAATGGGTTCTTCTTTATAGATGCCATAGTGTGCATATGCTTTTTAGGGTGCGTGTCGGATTAATCCTGTCACTATTCTAATCTGATTCCTATTTAGTTTTATAGTTCCTTTCAATGCTTTATGGTGGTCCAACATTGATTTACTGGATTTTGCCTTGGAATTGGTTGTATATTGTGATGTTGTGTTTGAATCGACAAGTCAGGCCACGAACCGAGGCTTTTTATTCCAAAAACAGGGGTTTAGGACCACAAAAGCCTTCCCTGCCAGGGAAATCTCATTTTATTGCCCTGTATTCCCATGCCCTGGCCCAGGAAATGTTTTGTTGTGGTTACCAGGTTTAGGGGCATTCAGAAGTTCCAAACCAACCTTGGGACTTGTTGGGATGTAAACTTTTTGGGCTTGCATCAGAAAGATGTAATGTCCCTGCCCTAACTCCCCCCAAGTTCTCTCACAAAATTTCAAGTTATATTTGTGGAAAATAGTGGCTTTTTCCCCAGGGGAAACAAAGATTAACCTGGGGTCATCCATATTCCTGCGCGGCTCCATTGTCAGTCTTGGGTCCATCGGTATACCAAACCAAATTTTGAGACTGACCGGAGATGCCACCCCCCCAGGTAAGCTGGGTTTTGTATGGTCTGTGTGTTTTATCCGTTTTGGCATTTTCACTGTCTCCAAATATTGGGTTTGTGATATCTTTATTCTGGTGTTAGGGAGGCCCAGAGCACCAGTTTGGGATTTTTCAGCCTGTATGCCCCAATCCTCGCCTCCGTTAATAATACCAAGGGGAGGCTTAGTAGGGTTTCCATGGCTGCAGTTGGTTTTTAATAGCTCCTTATCAAAACCCTATGGCTGGGGTTTGGAAACCCCAGCTCTTTTTTCTCATGAACCGTAGGTTATCATGGGTCTTACCCAGCAGGTCCCAGTGTACTATCGGGGAAAATCCCCAATTCTTCCCACAGCTCGGTAGCCATTAGGCCATTTTGCCCTTATTAATCACATTCTGCAATGTGGATTCCAGGTTCAAAAAGTTAACCCAAGGTACTTTACCTCCTGAACTCCCAGTGTGGTAAAAGAAGTGAGGAGATATTAAATCATACTTCCTTTCTTTTTGAAGGGTTTATTTTTAAAAATTTTTGCACAATTTATTAAATGTAATGAATGTTTAATCAAAATTGGTAATTATTTACAAATGGGTGACCCTATTTTGGCCATAAGAAATAGATGAATTGATGGATCATCATAATTTTTTTTTTTGAGGGCGGATTTATGGTGATAATAGCATGAATATCAAAAAATTAATATTTAATTAAAAAATCAACTTCGAAAATTTAAAAAATCATTATTTTTGCAAATAATCTTAAATAACTTTTATTCTCATTATCTTCAAGCTTTGTATTTTTTTTTTAATTACGTTTAAAAAAACAAAGAATTAAAAACAAAAGGATGTCAAAATGGTTTTGGTTAGTTGTGGTAAGTTTTTTTAAATTGTTGTTTTTGTATTTTAGAAAAAATATATCAAAAACATCAAAAAGTAAAATAGAAATTTTATCCAAAAAATGAGACCCAATATTTTCGCCACTTTTCATCACAAGACTGATTTTTTAATTCAAAGTCGATTTTTTAGTTGAAAAACTAACTTTTTCCTTTTTTTTAATTGTTCTTTTTTTTGATTTTCTAAAAATATATTCAAAAAATAAAAAAAGATAAAATAGAAATTTTATCCAAAAACATGAAAAACCAATATCTTTTTTCAACTTTTGAAGGCAAAAAAAATCCTTCTTTTTAATCATAAATGTGCCGTAAAAACAAGTAGAATAAAAAAAAATAAATAAATAAAAAATGTGGTTGACCCCACTTTTAAATAATTACCACAAAATTCGACATACTTTAACCATTTCATTTTCTAAAGAATCTTAAAGTTTCAAACTTTAAAAGTAATATTTCTCCTAATCGATACTTTGTGACATTCCTCTTTGTCCCCTGTGGTCTTCACTCATTGGGTTTTTAAATTCCACCATATTAAAAAGGTATTGTATACAACAGCAGAAAGTGTGCAAATTAAAAAATATTTAACCAAATTTATCTGAGAAAAAAAATAGTTTAGAACTGTCTTCAGAGAGAAAAAAAAGAATATTATAAATTAACTAATAAATAAAATTATAACAAAACTAATGAAAATATTGAGTACTGGGCTGTGTGGCCAACACAAAACCTATGCATAGTCTGCAGTGTTGTCAGGTTTATTATAAACTCAGAAACAATCTGGAAATGATTCAGAAATTGTGTGCCTCTCTTGTAGTTTCTTTTTGAGAGAATTTGTTAGAAATTAGAGTTTTGTAGGTGTTGTGTCAAATTCACCTTCCGTTACTGTCTTCTTATGTAATAATTGGGAAATGATAAAATTATGTTGTCATTGTTCATTTTGATAATTTAAACAAAATATTTTATTCCCCACCCATTTACTTACCAAGTTCAAAGGCAAATATATAAATATTACCCAAGAAATTTAGTAGGGATATGGAATCCGCCTGGGACTATTCACTTAAATACATAGGAATTAATGGTTTCAGGGAATATCTAGGAAAAGGAAAACATTTTCTGGATTATAACATAAAATTAAAAAATATCATTGCATTGTATTGTATTTTAACCTGATAACTTACCAAATGTTTTCAAACCATAGTACAACCACAGGCCACCTGTGACAATCATCAAACCTACACCAAAAACATATTTCCATTCGCCAGTTGGTGCATGGAGTTCAGAGAAGGTCTGTCTGAATGATGCTCTGTAGAGAGCCTTTTTCTCTTCAATGGACAGTTGTTTCCAGTCCCCTTTTTCTTTTTCACGAAGTGCCTACCAAAAAATTTAATTAAATAAGTGTATAACATAAAATAAACTAATAGGCATAAAAATAAAGAACATTTAGCATATTGAGGTAATAACAAGAATAAAACTAAAATATGTACTAGTGCAATAAAAAAACTTTGACACCAGTGTCTATTAATACTAACCAAAATATCAGTAGTTGGTTCCTTCCACCTGATAGCTGGAAAAGGGAATTCGGAAACGTCCATGTAGGAAGGTTCTCCGTTAAATCCATAACCAACGATTTCTCTCTTGCCAATAAGGGTTTTGGAATATGACCCACCAGCTACTAAACCCATTTGTGCATTTTGCACGATTTGGGGTTTGTTTACAATGTTTCTAAGAATTTGCTTAGTGCTCAAAGCTAACAGTGTGTTAGCCATGGTGGAAATCTAAGAAAAAACGAAAATATTCATTATTTTAAAAATATTTTATACTTTTTTAGTAAAAAGAAGTAATTTTTGCATATTTATATCCTAATAGTGTTAAAGTTTCTATACGAAAAATTAATCAAATCTTTATGTAAGTGCATAAGCACTACCTTTTTAATGATAATCTTATCTAAAAGCTGTTCGGTGAAGATTAGAAGAGGTAAAGTAAGGTTAGAAATTTTATTATATAATCCACAAATTATATGTTATTTAACATATTTTTCGGTTAGTAAATAAGTATGATTTTGCACATTCTGCTAAGAAAACTTACTTAGAAACCGTAAAAAACCGCAAATCAAAACGAATGATTACCTAATCAAATAAATTATAGCAAAGTTATCAAATAGATTTGAAATTCTAAAACTCGTTTAAAATGGTACAAATACTAACATTTTAGTTTACTTTTTATACTATACTTTGGATAAGGTTTGTTCTTATTACCTAATAAAAAAAAACTAAATAAATTATTTTAAAAAATTAATGAAAAATACCCACCTTTACACAATTCACAAAATGGCGACCGATAGAGACATACGGTGTTGCCTCTACTTCTATTTTGACAGTTGATTTTAATTTTTATCAGAATCTTCGAGCATATTCCTGCTAAAGGCAGTCTTGCTGATTTACCGGCGAAAAGGATATAATATAGGATATAATAAAAAACGGTAATTGTCTCGAAAGTTGCCTCCTTTCCAATTTTGACCAAATTTGGTATACAGGAGTTTTTTAGGGCGCTGATTACGAATCTGAAAAATATTTTTTCTGCAACGTTTTGTTTTCGAGATATTCATCATAAAAGTTGAAAATCAAAGTAACCTTATTTACACTATTCCTCCTCCTTTTTACACAGAATTCTTGATTTTTACACTACATTGGCACACAATATTTCACAAACACCTTTTAAAAACTTGTTTTTATATTTATTTTACACTTTTTTTCCATTTAATTGCAAACATCCACTTTCACACGCCCTAAAGTGGCCGCAACCATGTATACACGTAAGCAAATATGGCGGCTGCCTTTGGACTTGAAAGTTCGTAATTAAATGGAAAAAAAGTAAAATAAATAATAATACAAGGTTTTAAAGGGTGTTTATAAAATATTGTGTGCCACTTTAGTATAAAAATCAAGAATTGTGTACAATTTGAAGGGGGAATATAGTGAAAATAAGGTTAGTTTGATATTCAATATTGATGATGAATATCTCGAAAAAAAACGTTGCCGAAATAATATTTTTCTCAGATTCGTAATCAGCGCCCCAAAAAACCCCCGTATATCAAATTTGGTCAAAATCGGAGAGGAGGCAACTTTCGAGACAATTACCTAAAAAACTGCTAAATGTTTGCAGCTATATTGTATATTCGTGCAATCACGCTTGTTTGCAGTGTTTACACTACCGGACAGTGAAGCTGCCTCTAGAAGGTATATGCTCGAGAATACTACTAACACAAGAACATACCTGAAAAATGTATGCATTTGGCAACATCGAAAGACAAAAGAAAAAGTCTGGATCTTCAAATACATATACCTACCAGAAGCAGCCTTGTTTCTTGGCTATGTGAACAGCGTGCGTGTGAGAAAAAACGCAATAAGTCCACCATCTTTTATTCTCCCCCTGCATTCTGATTGGTCAGCGATGTATATACCTCTCTTTGCCGCCAACAAGCACGCGGAGCGAGAAGAAAGGTATTAGATCCTCTGGCGCACGTCAAGGCTGCCTCTTGAAGGTATATGCTCAAAGGTTAAGTCATATGTTTTTCAAAAATATTTTTTACAGAGTAATGTTTATTTTTCTTATGTTGGTATCCGAACTGACATTTGACTTTTTGACATAAAAGACCTTGGTAAACTGACATTTTTTGAGAGGTTGTGTTTTGTGTTGTGTCTGAGCTATTTTCAACTTTAGTTCCTTTTTTTAGTATTTTAATGTGGATATAGACGTGTTTTATTTTAACTAACGCAGAACAGACAAGGTAATAATTCTTAAGTATTAGTTCCACATAATTTTACGATTTCTGGACGCTTGTCCTCATCGGTTTATTTATGGATGTCTCCTTATCAGGAGCTTGACAAATAAAGAAGTAGTTTAATTATTTATTTTATCAGCGTAATAGTTTAAGAATACTGTCTAGAATACTTAATTAAGCCGCAGCCTTAAGTAAGAAGGAAAACACGTTCGTTTTCTTTGAGTTTTCATTGTGATAGTGTCGAATATTGCTTAGAATTATTTGCTTAAAAACTAGTGGTTATTCAAATTTCACTTGTATTTTTAGTTTTCTGAGAAGTGCTCTACTTTGAAAAACTTGTATCTTAAACATTTTGTTGTTTTTTATACTACATTTCGTTAAAAGGTAATAAGTATGTGTTTTACAACGTATTTAGAAAAGAAACAAGAACTGTGAAATGTTGTCAGTCAGTTTATTTTAGGATATATTTTTAGATGAAAGAAATCGTCTTAATGGTTTTGTTTTTTTTTTGTTGTGTGACAAGTTAAAGTGAATGTTAAAAGAACAACATTTAGCAGGCTAAATTTATAAGTTTTAAGAGTATTACCCTTATTTTTTTTTATCGTAGGATTATTTCTAAAATAGGTAGTAAGTGAATTTTTATAACTTAGAATACTATAAATTTGTGGGCTTAGGCTGGAGTAAAGAAAAATAGGTAATAACAGTTTCCCCATATAAACTTTTTTTGCAAAATCAATAGGTAACTCAGTGAACAAACTAGGAAATTAGGTATGTTTTATTATTTTTTTGTTCAAAAGTTTGCATTTTTTTAAGCTGTGGCTAAAATTATAAATTTAATACGCGAAAATTAACAATCTAATCAATTTTTTTTTTAATAATTGTAACTAGCTGTTGCAAGATGCGATAAATTTTAAATAAATCAGTTATTTACAATTTACACAGCATTTTTGTCATATAAAATGATGTTAATCTGTTGTCTGATAAGTTAAAAATAAGCTACATTTATCAGTAATATTTTTTAAATTACAGTTTTGTTTTGCAATAATATTGTTTTAATATATTTTTTAAATACTAGGTTCCCAAAATTAGATCAGTTGAAAATGTTTTTTGACCAAAAACTTTAAAATTTGAAGGATGTATTTAGATAAGATTGTCAGTCACAATTTTTCTTTTTAAAATCTCATAATTTTGATTCAGATATGTCTTGTAAGGTTGGTCCAAGAAATAAATTGGTTTAAATTTTTTAATCCTAGTTTTGCTTATTTTGGAACTGGGAAATTCCATATTTTTTTAAACAAAAACAATACTTTAAGTCAATAAAATAATGAATATGAATCTAATAAGGAGTTTAGTTTTTTAAAATGGGATTGTTCTTTATTTTTACATCTTTAAAGGATTCCCCACAATTCTTATGGAAAATGGGTTTTAGCCAATTTTTTTAAAACTTTGCAATTGATAGTTCTCAACATGCTGATCAAAAAAGTTTAGATAAATAGTTTTTTTCCAAATCATTTTTAGAGCCCAGAATGTTGAACCTAGACATTTGATTTTTTTTCACGTTTTACTAGAGATCTCAAGCCTTCAAATGTGTTTTTTTTTTAATAAAAATTGGATCATTTGGGAGTCCTCAGCAATTGTTTAAAGTTATTAAAAAAAATTTTTGCTTGTAAACAAATTCACTATCTCCATGAATTCTCGGTGAAAAAATTTACTCAAAATATGGTTTGAAAGTACTCGTTAAGACGCTTTTTTTAATGTATCGAAATCGTCAACTAGTTGATTGGTTGTCAAGATACAGGCTCTCAAAGTAGACCGAATCTATAAACAATAATAAATTTCAACTTTTTGCATGTGTTTTATTAATATTTTAGTAATAAGTTGGTTTTAGAGCAAACACAGATGTCTTTTTTATTTGTTTAAACAATTATGGCCCCCAGAAATTGTTAATACTTTTAAGCAATTGCCGAGGGCGCCCAAATGATGTACCTGAAGTTGGAAACATTTTTTTTGCAAAAAAAGTAATTGGACCGGTTCAAACCTTCAAATAAACCCTCAACTGAATTGGAACAACGGTTATTAAAACTATCATAAATCCGTTAATTTTGCTCCGATTGACCTCAAAATTTAATACAATATTTTTGGGATGTTATACATTCAAAATATTAAATTAAAAAAATGAAAAAAAGGTTCTAACTTTATTTCTAAAAAAGTTCAAAATTGTCTTCCTTAACAAAATAAAATAACGTGTTTTTTTTGAAAAATATTATTTACTTTTTATTTCAGATGGCAGCTACTGTAAATGATTTATGGGTATCTTGGTTCAGTTGTTGTGTAGCACAACCACAAAAGAGAAGACATCGGATTGACAGGTCTGTACTTTTAGACGTTTTGATTGTAATAATATCCCGTTTTACAGACCATAAAAATATGTTTTTTTTAATTAGGTGAAAGACACTTTTATTAACGCTATATTTTAATTTCATTTAATTCTTAGGAAAGCCGTTTTACGAGTCAACTACCTTAAATAGTATGATTTATTGACATTTATTAATAAACTAAACTCTTACAAGACCATTAATATATATTGCATTTGGGTACCAAAAATTTGTTCAGTACAATTTTTCAACAACACAGTTATGTTCGCTGTCGCGGAAAAATCTATATATTCTTATCAAGCAAGTTTAAAGGTGTATGGAAGCCCAATGCTATGGCCCATTCGACAAAAAATGTCCAGCCCAGTATGAAAATAACTGTCAGAGTTGGCCCCGCCGATTCTGCGCAATAACAAAATTCCACGAATATTTAATGTGTTGCCTCTTACACACTGATAAATCAGTGTGAAGTTAGCCAACACATTATAATTTTATGAGACCGGAATACCGTTTTTTGATTGATCAAAACCTTCTTATTTTAGTGATTAGTGTTTATTCTTATGCCCTACATTTAAATGCAGAGTTCTTTTTTCTTGTCCAAACCTGTCCAAAAATGATTGGGAATTTGACTAATTAACCTAAATAATTTAAAAGTTAGCAAGAAGGTTCTCATCTAATGTTCCTATTGTTTTTACTAATTATTTTTTCTCATTTAGGAGCATGATAGGCAATCCAACAAATTTCGTCCATACAGGACATATAGGCAGTAGAGATGTAGAAATGCCGGGTGATCAACTTATGGCTTTACAAAATCAGATGAAAAGTAAAGGAGGGTATGATCCAACAATTCGGGTAAGTATTGTGTTAAAATTATAAATATTTTTCCTTGAAAAGGGATTTTTTTATCTCAGCTTAAATATTAATGTCACTTATTTTTTTATGTGATATTCTGAGAAAATTCATTGAAAATAGTTATATTTAAATTGGAAAATGGTTGTTGTTTAGAATCGCGACCCACCTATTTTATAAGAATATTTTAACAATCTATTTTTTATTGCTTGTTTTTTTGTATTTTAGAAATATATTTAAAAAATTTTTAAAGTTAAATTAAACACTCAAAAAGTTGTCGGCTGGTAAAGTGGGGTTTAAAAAAGGGGTGTCCTGGCGTACAGGATTCCAACCCTTATGGTCATCTGAAACAAAAAAATCGAACGGATTTTTAATCAGTGAAGATGTCGCTATCCCTTTAAGCTTGAAGGAATAAAAAAAAAATCACAGAGTGGCGGCTATTTGAAAAAAAAAAATGTTTCACGTTCTTTTAGCAGTTTCTAATTTTTTAAAAATACTAAAAATCAAAATTTTGACTTGAATCTGCTTGGTTATATAGAGGATGGTATAGAAAAGCTTCTTACCGAATTTTAAATAAATCGGTTTAGTAGAACCTGAGATATCATACACGCCAGCTTGAAAAAAGTAGTTTCGAGAAAAACGCGTTCAAAGTTTTACGTTAAGTTTCAGGTAGTCTAACAGATAGAACAGAACATATTACTTACATTTCTTAAATCAGAAATTCCGGCCGCATCTTCCTCAAATTCTTCAATAAACTTGTTAAATGATCAAGAAAAATGATAACTATTTTAATGTGCATGCCTTGAAATTAGTTTAAATTACTAGTCTAAAGAAGCTACAGTATTACCAAAACATAATATGTCACACATTGAATATAAATGAAATATTGAAATGAAAAGTGTTCTATTAGATTTGGTAATTATGGAGTTCACTCAAGTATCGATTAAATCAATTAAATTTTAGAAAGTGTTAAAAACAAAGCAACAGGCCGCTAATTATTCTAATTATCTTTTTTTTATCTTGGAACAGTCCACAAAGGCTGATGCCTGCCTAAGTACTAACATACCGTGGTGTCTTAAGTGTGGTAAGAGGGAGTTTGTTCACACGGGACTTAAATATTTGGAGATTGGGAGGAGAAGAAAAAACTTCTGCGGGCAGCAGGTTTCATAGTCTTGACATTCCAGGGATGAAGGAACGAAGAAAGCGGGAAGTTCGGGGCCTCTCTAACTGAACTGTAAAAGGTTGCATAAAAGTTGCACTACGTGTTGCTCTGTTGGGAGCTGCCAGAGAAGCCGTGAAAATACTTATAGAAGAGCGACAGATCCCCCACAGCTCGATGGTGGGCAAGAGGAGGAAGCCTTTTTGTGAGTGTTGGATCATTAACAAGACGAACGGCTCTTCTTTGAATGGAGTTCAGAATGCTAAGTGTTGTAGGGGACGCCATTCCTTAGACATGAGAACAATTCTCTTAAAAGGGTCTGATTTGGGATACATACAGCGAAAGAAGAGAAATATTTTCTGGCATGAAAGAGGAATCCAAGCTTTTTTGAAGCTGCCGAGGCTTTGGATTTAATGTGTTTGTGCCAGTTGAGGTTATTCTCAAAAGTAATGGCGACAAGATTGAACGACTCTTTGTTCTGCAGAACTTGGACGCTCATATGTAACGGATGAGCATTGACAGACTTTTTTCGCGACAGCGAGCATGACTGTGTTTTCGAGGCATTAAACTGAACAAGATTTTTGGCGCCCCAATCCAAGATAAGTTTGAGGTCCTGTGAAAGAGATATCTGGCTTAAGAAATGGTGGAAATTGAATACTAGAGTGGAGGGTACTATCGTCAGCAAAACTAGGAATGGGATTAATTGTGGAAGAGAGAAGATCGTTAATTTGATAGAAGAAAGGAAATTGGAGAGCCAAGAGCAAAGCTTAAGTGGAAGACCGTAAGAAGGAAGTTTGTTAAGAAGCCCATCATGACAGACCTGATTGAAAGCTTTGGATATGTCTGGGATTTGTAGAAAAATAATTTAAAAATTGTCCCAAATTTTATTTAAATTCCAATACTTCTATATCAAAGATATGTGACTCATCTTTTCCGACATGCATTCATTGCATGGTAATTTTAAAAAATAAAGTTATAAAATGTAAGCCTATCTAAATTAACAGTGATAAAAGTACAAAAACTGTGAAAAAATTTTTTTAGTGCTTTGATCTTTTAACATTTTTAATGATATTAGCAGTTAATCATACTTTTCTACAAAACTAAAATTATTCAATATATTGAAATGTCCTCGACCTTCAGTAACAATAGTTCTTAATCACCACTTCGATGATATTAACAGGTTAAAACCACTGGAATAGTTATGGAAAAACCTAAAAATGAGTGATTTGGATTTAAAATAGATATCTACCGTTTTTAAAACTAACAGTGGCGTAGCAAGGTTTAACCTTATGCCGTACCAAGGGGGTAGCCATGTGCAGTCAGGGTGGGGGAGGGGGAATGCTGGCTCTCCTAGCAGGAGTGAGCAATATTTAATCATTGGTATAATTTTACTTATCGAACTCTTCGCCGATTTTGACGATTTTTGCATACGGGGGTTTTTTGAGGCGCTAAACACGAATTTAAAAAAAAATGAAGCGTCGTTTGAGGGGCAGATGTATAGCAATTATGGCAATTTTTTTCCAAAGAGGAAAACAACGGCAAACTTAATTCGTCGGATTATTACTTTTGGTCGCTTCCATATTACAAAATTTATACCATAAAGGTAATTTTTAAATACATAACTATTCCGTTGTTTTCGTAAACAATAAAACAAATTCCAGCATTTAAAGAATGTCTTTTTTTTGTTAACTTCAAATCGCTTTAAATCAAAAAGTAATAATTTATTTTAACTATAAGAAATACTCCTGTTTATACAGTACATTGTAACTTTCTAATACTAAATTCGTATACGTTCTTTGCACAGTGGATCAAGCTGTAACAGTACTTTCCGAGAAATTGCCAAATTTAATCATGGTTTTCAGCGTATTTCCCCCTATCATGACTTCGTTATCGCTTCACATAATGGAATGAGATTTGATATGTAAATTCACATAATTATTCTTATTACCTGAAAAAAAAATTGAGAAAGTTATATCAAATGGTCTCTAAAATATTCCAATTTGAAAATCGCCCATTTTATTACTGACTGACTGACTAACTAAGAAGGTTTAAGGCTATGTAAGAAGGTTTTAGAACAAAAGTAAGGGAAAAATTCGGAAAACTATTTTTATTCGGAATGCCCTTAGACAGAGGCGGTAAAATCGCATATTTGGGGCGTATTTTAGTTTTGCTCTTAGAATTTAAAATGCAGGCAGGATTGTATTATATTCATCAAATTTAGGAAAACGAAAAAAATCATACCAAAAACATTTATATAAAATAACGGCCAAGTTTCTATTCAAAAATCTCAGCCTCCTAAAGTACTGAGATCTAAAATTATACCATTTTTTTTTGACTTGGCAAGTTTTTAACTGACCTGCTTGTATTAATAAAGAAATTGAATATTAATGAAAAAAAACATTCAATAATGTAGACAGATCAGTAAAAAAACTTGCCAAGTCAAAAAAGCACTTGGTCTAATTATAGATTTCAGTGCTTTATGAGATCGACATTTTTGGATAGGAACTTGGCTTTCATTTTACATAAGTTTTTTTGGTATGCTATATATGTACAGTTTGTATTGTTAGTCTAAGCCAGGGGTCTCCAAACTACGGCCCGAGGGCCACATCCGGCCCGCGGACAGATTTTGTCCGGCCCGCGGAGAGCTAGCATACTTGAAAACTCCTTTTAGAGAACAAATAATTTTTATAGCAAATTAAATTTAGTTTACTGAAGTATTCTAATTTTATGTTGAATAATTATTAATATGACATCTACATTGATATGGTCATGGGCTAACTCCGCTAACTCATAACATTCTTGTAGGCTTATTGTTATTGTTTTTGTGATAAGTTGGATAAAGAAACACAGAATTGTAATGAGTAAAGACATGTATAATATGCAGAAAATTTAACTTCAGTATATAATAACTAACAAATTATTGAAATGAATCCAACTAACATTTTATACATTTTAAATAATCACATAACTTATAACAAACATAATGACATATGAAATACTAATGAGATTTACGTAATTGAGATTTTCCACTGACAATAGTTTGTAGTTGTGGACTAATTTTACTTGTACCAATTATTAAAAGAGATTTAAGATGCTCATCAGTTAATTTCGATCTGTAAACATTTGTGTACTTCATTTTGGAGAAGGTTTTCTCACACAAATAAGTAGTACCAAAAACAGAAAACGGACCACGAGCAAATTTATGCAAATTATCAAATTGTGTCAGTGGAAGACTCTTATAAAATTCCAACAAAGATGAGTTTTGATATTTGTTCTTAATTATATCACTGCATTGTAGATCAATCATTTCCATTTGAAGTTCCGGGGCTAGGGTTTTAATGTCAGTATCAAAAGGATTCTGAAAAATCTTAATTTGATTCGCAATGGCATCAAAGTCCGAGAAACGAGTATCAAAATTTATCTTCAAAGCACTCAAAGTTTCGATTGCAAAATCGATAGGAAACTCAGTCTCAGTAGTGTGGCTGAATATTTCACAAGTTCTTCGTGCACTTCATAGGTTTTATCTACTCCTCGAATATAAATCAATACCTGAGCAGTATCTGACACATCCGTTGACTCATCCAAGGCCAAAGAAAACCACTCAAAATGTCCATTTTTGTCGAACAGTTGAGAGGATATATTTTCAGCGATGTTTTCTACCCTTCGAGCCACAGTGTTTGCTGACATACTGACAGTTTTTAATAAATTTACCTTTTCAGGGCACATTTCTTCGGCTACTGCAATTATGCATTCTTTGATCATTTCTCCATTGGTGAATGGTTTTCCACGTTTTGCAATTTCAAGAGCCACACGAAAGCTGGCACGAGTTGCAGCCTCTTGTTCAGTTTTGAGTTTTGTAAATGAAGATTGCTGCGATTTCAATCCGCGCTGCATAGCTTCGAATTTTTCTGTCCGCAAACTTCCTGTATATTTTGAGTAATTTTGAAAATGTTTTGTTTCATAATGACGTTTAATGTTATATTCTTTGAGAACGGCTATGCTTTCATTGCAAATCAAACTAGCGCCTTGTTACTGGACTCAATTACGAAATACTGAATGTTCCACTGATCTTTGAATTTTCTGCATTCACTATCAATTTTTCGCTTCTTTTCCATACTACTAATTCACACACAAAAGCAACAATTCAAATCAAAATACTGTTATAAATATGTCTTAAACTTAAACACGCACAAACACGTTTTAAGGAGGTATGCAATATTTTATTTAACAACAGTGTCATAGGAACTGACTTGTGGTTGCGCCACTAGCCTTCTTATATATTCCAATTACTGCCATCTAGAAGTGAGTGGAAGACACCAGAACTTTCTCGAACCAACGAGATTATTCTGTACGTGCTATTAGCGCCATCTGTTAGCGATAGAAGGTATACCTATTTCCGCTTGTGTCCACCAGATGTCGTGTCACGTTACTCCTCATGGCTCGTACTCTACGACTAATCTAGAAATTACAGATAATGACAGGAAAATTAATAATATGCAGTGTTGCCTGTTTGCGGACTTTAGTCCGATTTGCAGTCTTTTTTAAACGTTGTGTACTTTTTCGGACTTTTTTCATCAGTGGACTATTTCACTTCTTACCACCGGCAACAATGATAATATGGTTTTGGCCCTCGGAACTTACTGGAGTAATCAGTATGGAGACCCCTGGTCTAAGCAATAAATGGTGAAAAATAGAGGTACTGCACCTAAAAATACGTGCAATAGCTCATTCGATCTGGAACGATGTCTAGACAAATGTATCGGAAGCATTTATTAGCACATAAGAAATTGCAAAAGTTATAAACAATTAAAGATAAAAAAAAGGTAATTCGTTTGTCACCGATATCTCATAAACTATAAATATTTTAGAAATTTTAAAAAAAGATCCTTAAAGAAAAAGAAATCTCCAAAAAAAAACTCCCGACTCCGGGAACTCTATCTCCATTATTGATAATTTTAATTTATCGCTGAAAATGAGCCTCCTTCGCGACCTTTTTGGTTTCGCGCGGCTTCAAAATCCGAGTACGTCACACTAAATATATTTTTTAAGGTATTAAATATTGATTGACAAAATTTTAAAAAATTACTGTCTACAGTACATTCCACAATAATTCGTTGATTTCTCGTTTTACCTGTTACTGTTAGTTGTAAAACTCAATAAACTTTGGATACCCGCATGTAGGTCCGAAGCTAAGATGAACACAAGACTTAACTCAAGGTGTTAGCATACCGTGCTGATGAGTGAATGACATCCTGTGCCTTAAACAGGTGTCTCCAAAGGTGCCTCTAAGATACAGGGCGACCTCTCAGAGTATCTAGCCTTACTGCGATAATGCGGGGCTCTGCCATGGTGGACTATTACTTTCCTAGCTCCAAACAGAAAGCTGACAGAACCGCTGTCATAGGAAAAAAGTGAAAAAGGTGCGCCGACCGAAACGGGTGAATCCGTTTCGAAAGGTGCCCTTGAAGTTACCGGCGCCTGGTTCACGGGCAAGGGCTAATCCATCCCGAACAAACAAGTGCTTAGGAAGGGATCCCTGAATCCAAACAGAAGGGGGGCAAAGCAGCCTTTATAGGGAAAAGGTTCCCTGGCTTTAAACAGACAGCGGATAGGACCGTTTTCATAGGGGGATGCGTCAAAAAAACTGGTTCCTTAACAAGGATCTGGTAGCTACCCACGTCACTAGACAGGGGGAGGAGGGCATGACGGATCTAACCGTCTGCTCGTCATACTCTCCAGGAGACACCAGAACACATATTGTGCTCGTGTAAAAATTCCACTCACTTTAAACCTACCTACCTACCCAATAGATATTTGTCCAGCAACTTATTTATGGCTAGGTTTCCCCTGAGGGTTGTCATTTAAATTTGATTGCGGTCGAGAAATTAACAAATTATTGTGGAATGTACCATACTCAGAACACTTAAAAGAATTAATTCCCGTTAAAAATTTAACTTAAAGTTAACAACAACAAGTTAGACAATTCTTAACTAAAAAAATTGTTTCAAACTTTCATCTTCTTTAAAGAAAATGTTTAAATAATTCTCGCATAATTTTTTTGCTTCATGAAACCTTTCTTATGTGTTATACTTAACAATATCACGCTATAAAAGTTTTAAAAAATTTAATATTTAATATATAATTATACGACAATTTTTTTAACATTTTTTTTTATTGTACAAAGAAGACGAAAGTTCGAAACAATTTTGTAAATTAACAATTGTCTAACTTGTTGAAAAATTAACTTTAAGTTAAATTTTTAACGGGAATAAATTCTTGAAAGTGTTCTAAATACACTATAATTTTTCAAAAAATCAATTAATATTTAATACCTTAAAAAAATCTTTAGTGTGACGTACTCGGTTTTGACGCCGCGCGCGCAACTAAAAGTCGCGCGGAGGCCCATTTTCGGCATTTAATTATAATTATAAATAATGTAGATAGAGATCCGGAAGTTGGGTTTTTTTTTGGAAATGCCTCATCTTTGGGTATTTTTAAGTTCTAAAATATTAATAGTTTATTAGATATCGACGAAAAACGAAATACCTTTTTTTATCTTTAATTGTTTATTATGGGCTAATAAACGCTTTCAATACATTTGTCTAGACATTATTCCAGATGAAATGAGCCATCGCACGTATTTTTAGGAGCAGTATCTCTATTTTTCGTCATTTTCAACTTATTACTTAGACTATTAGCGGAGTCACCTTAGCCCAAAAAAATGTTAAAACCTCGGAACCCAGCGACTGTGTATAAAATTTAAAATAAACTATTGAACTTAATAGTTTATATCCTCTATAAAAATGTTTACCTCAAAATTGTCCTTTTCCCTGGGGTGAACCACCCTTCTCGGGGTGGAATTTTTTATCAAAATAAGTAAGTGATAGATTAACTATCTAGCAACTTTTGAAGTTTTCTAGGTTACTTTCGAGTTATTCGCAATAAAATGTCAATTTTTAAACCAAAAAACACGTTTCAGACGGCTTTCGCAAATAACTCGAAAAGTAAGCATTTTATCAAAAATATCATTCTTACCAAAAATGTAGCTTATTAAAAAAACAACAAGAATGGTGAGCTTATGATGTCTATAAACCCAATACAAACGAAGTTATAGCCTGTTGAAGGTTGGTTCTTATTCGTCAAATGCAAACATTAAAAGTTTCAACGTAATATAACCAAAAAACGATACATTTTTCGGGAAAAGCTCATAATACCTTTTTTGAAGTACTTGAAAAGACCTTTATTTTGTTTTTTTATAAAAGTCTTTAGCGCTAAAATTAAGCGAGTTATGGCCAAAATAAAGTTGATCTCTATTTTTTTTGGATGAAAAAAATGTGAAAATCATCCCCTAATTACCACCCCAATTACAAATAATCTTTGTCACCTTACAATTTACATTTTTTATGTATTTGTGATATGCTTAGGAAGTTTGACTGGTTTAAAGTGCATATTTTTAAAAAAATTGTGCTTAAAGTGAAAGAGACATTTTTTTAATTTTGAAAAAATAGCCTTTTCTTCAAAATAACTCAAAAACCCTTAATGGTGCGTAAAATTTTGTAGAATACAAAATTGTAGGTTTTTCTTTACCAAAAATTTTCGTTTTGTTTTTGAGATATTTTGAAGAAAAGGCTATTTATTTCAAAATTACAAAAATGTCTCTTTCACGTTAAGCTCAATTTTTTTCAAAAATATGCACTTTAAACCGGTCAAACTTCCTAAGCATATTACAAATACAAAAATAAAGTAAATTGTAAAGTGACATAGATTATTTTCAATTAGGGTGGTAATTAGGGGGTGATTTTCACATTTTTTCATAAAAAAAATAGAGATCAAATTTATTTTGGCCATAACTCGCTTAATTTTAGTGCTAAAGATTTTTGTAACAAACAAAAATAAAGGTTTTTTTAAGTACTTTAAAAAAGGTATTAAAGCTTTTCCCAGAAAATGTATCGTTTTTTGGTTATATTACGTTAAAACTTTTAATGTTGGCATTTGACTAATAAAAACCAACCTTCAACAGGCTATAACTCCGTTTGTATTGAGTCCATGGACATCATAAGCCCACCATTCTTGGTGTTTTTTTATAAGCTACATTTTTGGTAAGAATGATACTTTCGATAAAATGCTTACTTTTCGAGTTATTTGCGAAAAAGCGTCTGAAAACGTGTTTTTTTTAGTTAAAAAATTGACATATTTAATTGCGAAAAACTCGAAAAGTAATGCCTTTCCAAAAAAACTTTATAAAACAAAAGTTGCTTAAAATTAGTCAATCTATCCACTTCCGTACTTATTTTTGATAAAAAAATTCCACCTCCGAGAAGGGGTGGCATTTACCCCCAGGGAAAAAGCGGCAATTTTTGAGGGGTAAACATTTTTAAAGAGGATATCAACTATTAAGTTCAATAGTTTATTTTAAATTTTATACACAGTCGCTGGGTTCCGAGGTAATAATCTAAGGTGACTCCGCTATATGTGACTTTTTGAATATTACATTTGTAGACCTTAAAAAAAACTTTAAAATCAAGTTCTATGAACTTTATGATAAGAAAAGTACAAGTATGGAACAAAAGTTGCATTGTTTTTTATCTATATACTACCGTAAATAAATAATAATAATAATAGTGATTAATAAATTTAAAACATTACAAATAAATAAACATAGTTGATGTTGTATATTAAACCATCTTTCTTTTTTAGGAAGCACAGTGGTGTCAATAAATACTCCTAAAGTGACTGACAACAGAACATGGTGTCAAAGAGCAACTACAGGCTCGTTGATAAGTTTTTAAAACTTGCTATTAGTAGAAACTAAATTAAAACATATTTTGTTTAAATTATATATTTTTTAAATGTACAAATTGTTGGACTTCGCAGAACACAGGCCAAGAAAAACTCAGTGGTGTGGACTCATGCTTAGAAAGCCTAAATTAAACGGGTTTTATTGTTCAGAACTAAAACTGACTAAACTTTATTGTTATAACATATACTAATGTACAGAGGGTATCAAATTGAAGGACATTTTAAAAAAGGAATAAAAAATCCAGATCTGTATTTAAAATAACAAAGTTGATGAGGTCCTCAAAAATTTAAAACGTTGATATAATTAAGTGATAATGCCTTTTTATAGCGAAGGAGAAGTGGCAATGGCCAAGTTAAATTTGTTTTTTATATCTTCTCCAATAATGCTCAGAAATAGATAATTTTTGAGTATATTCAAAGGCAGACATCTGATTCACCCTGCATATGTCAAATATTGTCCCACATTTCTAAGCACAGCTATAATATATGTGAAAAGATAACTTTAATGCCAGTGGATATCAGATAAATTATATTTAGGCAATATTTGATATATTATTTAAATATTTGTTTCTTGGTGCTAAAAATAGTCGCCAAATATCTTTTGGCATACATACAGTTAAAAAAATATAACTATAGATCTATTTTTATACCAAATATTGGCCTTTCAAATGTCTAATTTCTTTATAGTACTATTCATAGTTTTATTAAAAAGTCATCTCTGAGCAAATATACAACAAACAGTTGGTTTGGTATTTAATATTTTGCCCTTATTGAACTTTTGATACATTTTTTACAAAACAATGTTTATTATAACTAATGTCAAGTTCTAAAAACACTACAGACCTGCATTTTTTTGTGTAATTGTATTTATTTTGCAGTGGTATTATTTAATCAAAGAATTTAGATTTAATTTAAAAAAAAAGATCGCGTGTAAAATTATTTAAACTATGACAGTGTGTAAAGTGCTTACTTTACACACGTTTGTTTAGTGTGTAAGATAAAACTGCTATATTAAAAAAATGATTGGGTGTGTCGCTGTAGAAGAGCACTTTTACCTTGGTCTTATAGACCAGTGCAAGCCCAGTCAGTTGACCTTTACTAACTTGCGGATCTGCTACACAGTTACCTTAACATTTTTTAACTTTTTTTTTGGAAAAATTATTTGTTAAAATGCTAGATGCTGTTTAGAATAATCTGATGAGGTCATATTTGCCATCAAAACCTTGATAATTTAAAAAAAATTA
Source organism: Listronotus oregonensis (assembly GCA_019359885.1). Taxonomy (NCBI): domain Eukaryota; kingdom Metazoa; phylum Arthropoda; class Insecta; order Coleoptera; family Curculionidae; genus Listronotus; species Listronotus oregonensis. The sequence goes on from JAHBCN010002111.1 coordinate 68,966, forward strand.
AAGTCGATCTGCAAGTTCCTGCCATATTTGGCATGGTACGTTTCAAAATAATTCGTTGATTTCTTGACCGCAATAAAATTTAAATCACAACCCTCAACGGAAAATCCAACCATAAATAGGTTGCCTGACAAATATCTATTGTGTAGGCACTGCACCTTTTGAAAGGGTACAGGTCCTGATTACCTACTAATATTAATAGTTTAGGTTAGCTATTTTGGATGCTCAATAACACACACGAAAATACCTTGACAAACTCCAAACGACTGATGAGCTAAGACGAAAGACTCTTTTTTATATTCAATACCTGCAATTTGCCTATAATCTATATAATATACCAAAAAGTAGGTACAATAATAAAAAAAATTAAGTCCGGACCTACATGCGGGTACCCAAAGTATATTGAGTTTTATGACTTACAGTAGCAGGTAAAACAATAAATCAACGAATTATTGTGAAACGTACCATAAAAACATTTTTTTGAAACCGTGCAATATTGTCTAATACGACACTAACTGCGATTGTTTTACTCATTATTTAATATAGTTTTCCTAAATGTCATAACCTAATAATTTTTTTGCCCATGATCGTAGTTATATTAATTTTGCTTGTACATATTATTTATATATACATATATTTTTACAATGAATTTATGTCCTATTATTGAATAATTTGTACATATACTTTTTTAAGTTGTCTTGTTTATTGTTTGTATAATTTTGACTTTACGAGATTCATTACTTTATTATTAGCTTTAGTTTGTAAGAAATATTTTTCACATATCTTGTTATTATGCTGACAGAATAAAAATATAGAGTGAGCGAAGAATTAGCCTGTTTCTCAAACACCTGTAACTGTGACTGGAATACATCAAATGCAACAGTGTTCAAAATTTTTGTCTGGTTTAAACTAGTGTTTTCTAGTTTCATACACTTCAGAAATTTACCTGAAATATTCTCGTTTCGTACAATGAATTATTTAATCAATTTTATGCTTCCGTTTAAGACCTTCCAATAACAACCAATTGCCATATTGAAAATTATTAAAATTTTGTTAATAACTTCCATGTAGGGATAATTTAGACAAATTCAAAAGTTTTAGTCGGTCATGGTTAGTTCTAGTTAGTTAGTTAAAGCGGCTTTTTATTTTTTCCATTTGTATTTTAAACGTGATAAATCACTAAAAGTAGGAACAGCAAACTTTTCCGTTTAGGTAGATAGTTAAAACATATTATTATAAGATTATTTTAATATCGATATTATTTTTATACCCCATACCATATTTTATGTACCATCAGAGACAGTAACCTACCTCATCTTTGTTTTGGAAACGAGATGTCAAAAACTAAATAATTAATTTTGTAAACGAAATAAAAATATTTGGGGAAAAGTTTTGAGGTGTACAAAACGCAAGTGTACAAAACAAGAATAAATCCATAAACTTGTACAAAAAGCAACATTTATTGTACTTAAAGCTTTATATCCCCTTAAATAAAAGAGTTTCTAACCCTCCTATTTTTGCATTACTATTATGACGAATATTGATAATGAGACACATGATTTCCGACTTATTTTTGCCTCTGGTATATGAATTCATAGCTATTTTCGTTCCATCACCCTTTAGTTTTAGAAAATTGCCGAAAACCTTCGGAAAAATGAATAATTTTAAGGAATGTATAGGAAAATAAATCTGCTTTTTAAACAAGTTTCCGACTTATTTTTGCCTCTGGAATATAAATCCATAGTTATTTTCGTTCCATCACCCTTTAGTCTTCAGCAAATTGCCGAAAACATTCAGAAAAATTAATATTTTTGAGGGATGTATAGCTTCTAGAATAATAAATCTGCCATTTGCACAAGCGTATAAGCAGACAAAAATTTTAAGCACTTATAGGTTTCATTTTATTAATTCCAGTCCAGAGCAAACCTTTTTGGAATGGAATACAGGGATTGATTCCTTTTTAAGGATCTGAAGGTTAGAATCGAATACCTTTTAAAAATAGGATCCGTAATACGGATACTTTTAAAAGGATCTGAAATCGATTAATTTCCTTTTGAAGGATTTAGGGTTGTTTCTCTTGATCTCAAAAGTATCATATTTAAATTTAAAGAAAATTCACCAAAAACTAAAACCCCATACTAGGTGTGCCGCCTCATTTGTTACAGCACTTGAAATGAGGCTAATATACCATTCGTTAGTATAGAAACTTTAGGTGATCCGATAAATAGGAATCGTGATTTGTATTGGTGATTTGATTCCTTGTGAGGATCCGGATCTGTAAATCGATTCCTTTTTTAAAGGATCTGTCCCAGCTCCGTTCCAGTCTAACATACAGGTGTTTGAAAAACAGACTAAAAAACCCCTTTTCTTTCGGTCACTTTTTTAGTTATATATTATACTAGGTTTCCAAGAAAAATATAAAGTGAAAAAAAAATTTAAGGTGGACGTAGTAAGACGAGATTTTGGATAAGGAAAAATTTCTTCTTCATAATAGTGTTGGAAATGAATATATTTTTTCATGGAACATCCTGTATATTATTATTTACATCACTTAATGAGGATAAAATTTTTAAAAAATTGAGTCATATGGGTAACATTTTTTAATTTCATTGTCAGTTACGTAATGTAAAATTTATTTGAGTAAAGATATTTTTTTATTATTTTCATATGGTTAACTAATCGTAATTTTTCTGTATTTCTTTGGAATAACACAGCAGATAAGAAAATGTATATTCTAAAATGGTAGATTTTTAATTGTTAATTTCACCATATAAAAAAGGAAACAACAAATTTCGTACGTTTTTTGATGATTAATTACTTTTTGTATCTTATGTAAATATGACAATACCGGATAGATAAAATGTTATGTTAGGATTATGCAGAAAAAATAAGTTGTGTAAAATAAGTCAAAGTAACACAAGAAGAGGTGAATGAACCTTATGTGATTAAGTTGTTTTAATTATACACCCAAATTAAAAATTAGGTTAAGCTAAGTTAAGAAGATAACCAACTTTATCTTTCTTAACTTATTAATAATTTTTTAACCTTGTTCGCCGATTTCTGCGTCGATTTTTAATTTTGACAAATAAAATGAAATAAACGGATTACACCATTTCATCTTATTAGGGAGATTTTAAGCCACCTATTTGAACAGCAATAAACCTTATCCGTTATAAAAAGCATGCGCAGTAGCACCGAAATAAGCGACAACGTTATTAACTGACATCGATCAACCTTATTAAAGTTAAAGTTACATTGTGTTTGCGTTGTGTTATTGCTTTTACACTGTTGCCGCCTGTAGAACATTAATAAACAAGTTTTATCACAAAACACTTAAGTTTTGTAATAAAATCGTGTCAAATCATGAGTTTTAACTATATCAATTTTTTTACTATTTTTATAATTTTTTCCTTAAATAAAAGTAAAATATCTCACACAATAAAATGCTTTGGCAACGTCCCATTACAAATTTAAGGAAGGAGAATATGCTAGCTTTGTGGAACTAACCTAAAACCTTTTCTTTTCTTAACTTGTTTGGGGTTAAAAAACCCCATTGGCTGAATCTAGATGTTCCGCCATTTCCTTTCAACTTGCTTTCGGGTTTGTGTGAATAACTGGATGCTAAGCCAGAAATTCCGAAAATTTTAGAAAATCAAAGCCAAGTCAATTCTGAAAGCACAAACAATGTATTCTTCATCCCGCTACTGTTAATAACCGGGTTTTAGATTCTTCTTCCCTTTGTAGAAGTGGTCTTAAAAACTGAATTTTTGGACATGTTTTGATTTTCCTATATGGTAGCGAATAGTGTTTTTACTTGTATAAAGGACTGAACCTAAACTAACTTTTTTAAAATTGTGTTTTAAAAGTTGAGCTGGGTTTAGCAATTATTTCTGTTTTTAAAATGATAGACTAAAAAGGAAGATTGAGACTTGATATTAATTCTTTCATCTGTTAATGTTTAAAACTAATTCTTGAATATCTATTAGCTGTGTTTATGCTGCCTTATTAGCTGATAAAGGATATAACGTCTATGCCAAGTTGTGGCTAAAACCTTATATTGTTCACCTTTTATTATGAAAAATTCAGAAACTCGTCTATTTATCATGAACATATAAAAACGTTTTTTTAAAATATTTATTTAAAAACATCATAATGACAAACCGTTTATGCATATATTACAATTTATTTTATACAAATATTTCTTTAAGTTTGTGACAATGACAAATTTGCAACAGTTGTGTTTTTATTTTCATTTTCATCTTTGTAATCCACCGATTTTTGTCATTTATCTCGCTTTTTATAGAATTATATGTAATAAAAAAGGATAACAAATTACCGAACAGCTGCCAGAGAGTGCACCGCTGAAATAAAATCACAAACAAGCCAATTAACAGTGATTTGCTTTACGCATGCCTAATATTTTTAAATTGATGTGTATGTTTTCACCCAAATGTCTTAATTCTTATTAACTTAATTTTTGTTAACTAAACTTATTTTTCTGCATAATCCTACCTTTAGTTAAGGCACAAGTTATTATGGAAATGTTTTAAAGGTACAGAATATACATATTTTATAATATTAAATTATTTAACACCACCACAGCTACCTTGTCGAAAGGTCAGAACTTGTGTAAAAGTGAATTAACGATGTTTCTTGGTCTTCCATTACCTTTTATTATTTTCTCCATAAAGCTACCATTACAATTAGTAACAAACTCCAGCTTTTTACAAACACATTCTTCGATGAAGACGTTGACGTCATCTATTGCTGAAGAAAAATGAATCTTGGCAATATTTTATAGTGGTGCTCTATTATTGCATTTATTTTATATTTAAGATTTTCGTGGTGCCAAAAAATCAGAGATTGAGTTTTTATACAATTGGGATGGGTTATGGTGTTCTAGTTTAACATTGTCACCTCCAAGGTTTGATTATCTTGCTAATTATCTGTTAGTCATTTTATAGTTTGAGATGTCCGAGGTGTGATTTTTTTCTGTATTTATTATACATGTAGGGTCATCCAAATTAAGGGTTCGCCATTGGCATTGGTAAGTTTGTTATTTATTAGTCAAAACCCAAACTCTTGGTTTTATCGCCCCAGGGACCATAAGTCTCGACGGCAAAGTGTACAAAAATATATCGGTTTAGAAATTCGCTACATTTTTTGCGTTCATTTATATTCAGCAAGAATACAAGCTGCACCTAACGATTTAGATATATAGAAATTGGCTAAAGTGTGTGAACATGCAGCGTTCCAAAGGAGCTGTTGACCATGTCTCTATGGGATTAGAGTTATTCCATCCATAGCTTTCTGTCATACCAACATACCTCAAAAGGCTCCTCCATAAAGCTGGGCAATCCGCAGAAACCAAAGCACGTTTGTGAATATCATTTATTTTTCTATGTCTTCCATACAGTTTTGAGGCAACTGCAGGTGTACTCTCCTGACAAAGGTAGTTGATTTACTATTGGAGGCAGTGCAGCCTCCTGGACTTTTTGTACCTAATCTCCCATTTTCTTTTATATCAATTCTCCCACTAGTCTTGTTCCTTCTACATATATACAGGTGTAGAAAGTTCAAAACCGAACATGAACGTTTCGCAGGTAGAACAAAGAAAACAAATAAACCACTAAAAAGAGTGAGATCGAATTTAAACTAGGACATACGCGCCAAAATAGCTTAACAGCGTACGCTCGACGCAGGTTGCCGTATGCCTCGAATCGCTGTCTTCGCTGTTCGAGACACCGCTTGATACTTGTATCGACACATTGCAAAGCTTTGTCTCACTTCTTTCACACAGTTAAAGGGGTTGTCCGTTTCTGTTTGATACATTACACTTTATCCCTAGGTTCGGTTTTGGATTTTCCACACCTGTATGTATAACCCTGAGACTGGTTAGTTGATATATTCCTGTGGGCTCATTTTCGGTTGCCCAAATAATGCCTGCCTAGGTGTCCTCTTAGGTTATAGTGCCCTGTTAGCAAACTGTTATGCGAAAAAGTTTCCTACTTTGTCTGAGTAGTTCTTTCGTTTTTTTGAATGGGCCCTTTACGAAGCCTTTTCCTTGTTTTATTCTATTGATGCTGGACCAGCATACCCCTTGTTTGTTCGGATCCATTCCCTAGTTTGCCCTCGTGTTGTGGTTTTGGTCACTCCAAGGGCGGGTTATGTTCCAAAGTGTGGTGTGGATGATCCCTGTCTCGCAGACCTAATCTTAGTCCAACAGATATATGAAAAGTATTGTTATCTAAAAGGTTTTCCAAAGATGCGAATTGCGTTAAGCCAGACACTGCTTTCTGGGCTTCTAGCGCAAGAAATTATTATTATATTGATTTATTATTTTCTTAATTTTAAAGAACGTAAAAAATGCTAAATTAATTTTGTGTTTTGACTTATAACAAAGTTACCAATTACGGACACTTAATCTAGATAACCTTGTGTAAATAATTTTTTAAACCTATTTTTAGAACCAAAACCCACCCCCAAACCAACTATGCTTATTAGTTTTCTTTATTATAGTTACGTTAAATATTATTTTAGTTTTTAGATTTGTTTTGTTTAAAGTTTTGAGAACTGTTCTAAACAGTATTAAAATATATGATTTTGTATATAGATTTTAGGCGTGAATCTTTTCAGTTTATGCGCATCCAGTGACTGGGCGAACTCGGCCCGTCACTGTTTGCGGCTGTGTTTTGCTCATATACTCTTAATTATTGTATGATCTTCCGCGGCACAAATTTTCGTTTTTTACTGTTAATATTGGCCTTTCCTAGACTGACAAACCTGGTGATGTCACAGGTAATAAAGAAACTTTGATTACACTACTAAACATTTTTGTTTTCATTTTTTGTAATATTCAGTAATCATAATATGCATTGAAAAAACCACATTAACTAGAAAAACTATTTTATACTTAAATTTTAACCAAAAATGTATTTTAAAAAATGCATGTTGAAAAATAATTATACTGTACAGATCTGTACTTCTCGTGGTTTCTAACACTAAATATATTTACAAATCCCTGAAGATACATCGTATCATAAAGGTCGAAACGTCGGAAAATAATTGGTATTTGATTTCGACTGATTATAACTTTTTAATGGGATTAAATATATTCAAAGTTTCATATTAAAAAGCCATTTATACTATGCCTTAGACTTGATAGATTGTCCTTTACACTATTCTACTTGTTAAAATATGTATTTTTGCACTTTACTATTTATAAAGCACAAACTAATGTAAGTTAGGTAATTGTTGAATGAAACTTATAGATTATCAGCCCATCGAAGAAAAAAGGGACAGGTCGTTCCCAGTAAGTCCTTTTAAATAGTAATTTTGATAGGTTTTTACAGAATGACTACGTTTTATTGACTAAATAGCCATCTTGCAAGGGTGGTAAACTTACACAGGATTGCCAGATTCCATTTTAAGCCCATATACGCCAAATTTAAATGTCATTTCGATATTTGTGACGTGATCGTTTTCCCTACTGTTTTATTTACAATTTGTGATTCACGTTGCATTGGGAGGTTTTTTTCGTGTTTTTGGTTATATTTTTAGCTTTTTAGACATTGGAACTTTGGTATTGGGTTCTTTTTTATTGCATATAGTTAATTGAAGTTTGATTACTGTATTTTTAGTGTGGGTGCAAGTTACAGAGGCAGGGATCATTGACTTAAAAAAAACAGTATTAATAAATTATATTTATATATATATATATATATATATATATATATATATATATATATATATATATATATATATATATATATATATATATATATATATATATATATATATATATATATATATATATATATATATATATATATAATTTTAGCTGATTCTGAATTTTGCTACCTATTTTTAGTAAAAAATTTATGCTAAATTGGAAAAATACATTTTAAATATCCTTTATAAGTGGTGATGTTTTACTGGATAAAGTCTTAATTTTATGAAATGGTATACAATATAGATCTAATAGTAGGTGTACATTCAAATTGGTTTTTAAAAGTTAAATATTTACCAAAAATTAATAAAATAAATCTACATTCTGGGGAAAACGGTGACGTCACAAAAATGACCCATATCTGCGGACAAACGGTAAAAATCGAGTACTCCTTTAAGCCCCCTTACCATCTTGGAACAAATTATACTCAGTATGGCATCTAAACCAGCGAGATTTGTTGATAAAAAAATAGGGTGGAAAATTATCGGGGGCTTAAAAATTACCGATCATTTTCATGAAAGCTTGTTGTATAACAAACTTGAATGAAAATTGTTGAAAATGTTGGTTAATTTTTATGCACGAGCGGTATTTAGGGAGAATATTTCCAAAATGGAGAAATATGGCAGTATTATACTATTAAAATGTTTTTTTTTGTCATATAATTTTCAATTTCATGCAACATAATTAAAACCGTAACTAAAATCGTTTTTTTTAATTACTTTATCTATTTCTTCATCGTGTACATGACCAAATCGACTCATTTTGACGTTTCTAATTGATAATACAAACAAACAGGTTCGATTGTTCTGTTTGTAAGTAAGTGGAAAAGGCAACGTGAAATTTGCGCGGATATTTTTGATTTTTAACGTGTCTTATGGAAAAATTTATACACGAGTGAAATATTCGGCATAATTGTAGGTCTGTCTGTCTGTCGTTCTTGGCGTTGGCCTTTGTTAAAAAAATATGAGTTTTGGAACAATCGAAATTAGTATGCTAAAAGTTTTAGAAAGCGTATTTATCGCGTTTTTTATAAAATATATTTTATATATATATATATATATATATATATATATATATATATATATATATATATATATATATATATATATATATCGATTAGATGAAATAGGTACTGAGTTTTTTTTGTCTTTTTTAGGTCTATTGTGTAGTCAATATATTCATATACTATTTAAAAGGGCATACTGGGTTTAATTGGTCTTTTTTTTTTTTGATAAGCTGACTGTCTATTATAGGTAATTATATTTTAAAAAACTCCTGTCCATAAAGAGTATAGTGGCGCATTTAATTAGAATTATTTTAATTATATTTCTGTCTTGTAAAAAATTTAAAAATTGTTTTGTTTAAACTAAAACATCGACAAACAAAAATTTAAGTAATCTTAGATATTTGTATGATTTTTATATGCTTGTAGGATAAATATGTTATATAGAGCGTGTCAGTGTCAAAAAAATTAAACAAAAAAAGCAGGTCTAGTTCTTTATTTCTTTACTTTCCATATGTCTATCCTATGTTGATAAGCTATCAATTACTGAATACTGGTAATAAGTGCGCTACTATACTTCTTAACTTCTTTATACACACTGTAGAACAATAATAATATACCGTCTCAGGTTTTGGAGTCATTTTTAATGACTTGACTTGCTAACTAGTAAAAGCAATGTTTTGTATCCTAAAGATTGTACTTATAATTAAATATAGACTTATTTGATAGTTAAAAGTATCTTTGTTTTATTTGTACCTTTTTGTTATTTCAATTAGTACCCTAGAAAAATAAATCTGTCATTTTTTGAGAATGACAAAAGCAATAATGTATCGCATTGATCCAGACATCGGTCGAACATTATAATAAAGCTACGTTCAACCGATGTCAGCCCTGACCGTCTGTCGAGGAATAAACCCAGCCTTAAAATGGGAGAAAATATGTTTTTCTCAAAGAATTAGAGGAAAACTTGCCAACTAGAAATGTACGTTTTTGTAATTTTCGGGGCGCTGAATTGATTCCTATTATCTCATTACTCTCACACCTGCAAATGGTAACCACAATGCGAATGATGCTAAATAATCCAGACTCCAAATGATGAATCAAGCGTAAAAAGCCCGAGCCGCGAAATATAATTTTAGCCTCATTATGAAGTGCTGTAACTCTTAAATAAGTTTTTGGTAAATGTTCTTCAAATTTAAATACATTATTTCTGAGATCAACATGAAACCAGCCTTAAATGGAACATTTTTTTGAACTGTATTTCAAAATTGGCAAGATCGTAAGTTTTTTAAATGTAATTCTTGAAATAACTTCAAGCAAATTATAAACGGGATATCTTATTGTATTTTTACAGAAACCAACTGGTGTCTACGCTAGTTTGGGACACAACAACATAAAAAGTCAGGTTAGCGGCAACATCCTGGACGAGAGAACAGACCAGATGATTCCCCAATACTCATTCAACAAAAACTTCGAGGTAAAAATTCCAGATCGAAGTGAGTGGCAGCAACCCGATCTCCCCGGCTGGTATACGGATGGTTCCAAAACCGAGCAGGGAACTGGAGCGGGCGTGCACAGTGAAATGAGGAATTCACAATTCTCCATTCCACTTGGAACACACAGTTCTGTATTTCAAACGGAAATATATGCTTTACTGCCCCTGTGCAAAAGAAAATAACAGGAGGGCTTACAAAAACAAGCGGATGTGCATAATAACAGACAGCCAAGCATCACTGGGGGCACTAGTAAACCCCAAGGTAACGTCCAAGCTGACATGGGAATGCCAAAAAGAACTGGAAGTCCTGGGAGAACACAACAGAGTAAAGGAATACACACACTAACGCGAATAATCCGGTGCGACGGCGAAATTTTCGCCTCGCGAAATATTTTTCGACTCAAGTTCTTCGGCGTATACGAAGAGCAACAGACTGGCGCGAAAATTTCGCTTGGCGATAACGAAACTTCAGCGATTTTATTTCTTGCGTGGGAATTAGAAATATTAATAGAGTTTGTGAAGAAATATCCGATTTTATATGATTTAAGCCATGTAGATTAAATATATAGAAAAATAATATATATATAATTATATATATATATATATATATATATATATATATATATATATATATATATATATATATATATATATATATATATATATATATATATAAAGCTTTTTATGGTACTAAAACCTAATATCTTTCGTCCAAATATATACAAAAAGCTATTAAAAATAAAAGATGCCTTTTTGAAGGTTTCTATAGAATTTAAATAAGTGCGAACACTGTACGCTTTGAGTTGTATTTCCAAAACTTTTTAGAATTATTATGTGATCATCAGTGGCGTATATTGACTATAAACATTAACTAAAATAATATAGGGAAAAAATTTAGTTATTACAAAAAAGTATTTAAATTGTTTTAAAAAGTAGAAAGGCCTGGGCTTCCCATAAATATACTGATTTGTTAAACATTAAAACAAAGATATTTTTCCATATACGTTTTTTATTATATATTTATATTATTCCTACTTCTTCTTATTGTATCGTAATATCTAATTGCAATGATAGGTATAATACTGTGTAATATCACTGATTAGATATTTGTAAAGTAATTAACAAATCTTTCTCGAGTAGCGAATGCAATATTTGTTGCACGTCTTGCGTCCCTTTGTATATTGTTAAATGCTTTTCCTATGTTGTCCTTAAACTCTGTTGGTTGCAAATCGAAATCTTCTTGGTCATTTCCTCGAGTTCGTAAAAAATTATGCAAAATGCACGCTGTTTTCACAACCAAAATTGTCGTTTCAACTTTGATTTTAATTGGCCTTAAAAATATTTGCCATTTTTGAACCAAAATGCCAAAAGCATTCTCGACCACTCTTCTAGCTTTGCCTAAACGAGTATTAAAATTCTCTTTACGTCTGTCCGTTCAGGATTGCTTAGATTGAAAAGGTCTCATTAGATAAGGCCTCAAAGCAAACGCCTTATCCCCAACCAAAACATGAGGACAAGGTTCGTTTTGTCCCGGAAGATTTTTATCGTCTGAAACATTCTGCACTATGTGGCGAAATATTCGCGCAAATGTGATAGGAGAGGCAAATTTTGTTATTGCCTATGTCGCGAAATATTTGCTTCGTTATCGCGGCGAATTAATTCGCGTCAGTGTGTGCATTCCTTAATTCTCTTGTGGGTACCAGGACATTCGGGATAGAAAGCAACGAAAATGCGGATGAGCTAGCGAGACAGGGATCACAACCATAGTTTGGGCCAGAACCTGCCCTTGGAGTGACCAAAACCACAGCACGAGGCAAATCAGGGAATGGATCCGAACCAAACACGAAGAATACTGCTGGGGAAACCTTAGTAGAATAAGACATGAAAAAAGCTTCATAAGAGGCCCATCCAAAAGATCGAAGGAAGAACTACTCAGACAAAATGGAAAAAGACTTCGCATAACAGTAGGCTTTCTAACAGGGCATGATAACCTAAGAGGACACCTACACAAGATAGGCTCATACAATGGGGACCCAAGTTGCAGAATGTGGGACGAGGGGGAAGAAACAGCCTACCATATCCTGTGCGAATGTAAAGCATTGAATCACAAAAGACAGGTATTATTTGGGCAACCGGAAATGAGCCCACAGGAATATATCAACCAACCAATCTCGGGGTTATACAGACTTGTAGAAGGAATAAGACTAATGGGAGGATTGATATAAAAGACAATGGGAGATTAGGCACAAAAAGCCCATGAGGCTGCGCTGCCTCCGGTAGTTAATCAAGACGGCTCCCAGGGAAGAAAAAGAAGAACTTTACAGAAAGTTTTACAAGTACTGTTAAATAATTTCTCTGCTTGCGCAATATAATAATAATAATAGTTATAATAAAATGTCCCATTTAAAATTCCGTTGTGGTTATCTCTAGGATAACATTAAAAAGTTATAAAGATCGAGCAATCAAAACGTTTAAGATCAAATGCAAGTAAAATGTATGCCCATTTTTGGATACCACACTCTATGGTTACGAAAAAATTTGATTCATTTAAATGTTTCTCTAGACCGGAAAAACAACATATTTTGGTTAAAAAATACATAGAATGTGTTGTTTATTTAAAGATTTTAATATGTAGATGTTTTCAAAATTCTTTATCTTTATATCTGAAAATAAATGTGAAGCTGAGAAAGAATCTTAGGTACAAGTTTGGAATTTTAAAATGGTATTTATAAACCGATTTGTCTGAAATTCTAAAAACAAGGAAACGATTCCTTTTGAAATTGGATCCTTCTACAAAGGAATCGATTCAGGATTATTTCAAAATTATATAACTAATCTGGATCACATTTTTAAAAGGTAATTAATTCCAGCCTTCGAATTCTTGAGAAGAAATCAATTCTTGGATTAGATTCCTAACCAGCTCTGACACTTAGTCAATTAAGACAATAAAAAAAGCTAAAGTTTATCAAAATTTATTCTTGAAAAACAGGTTATTTACAAGATAAAAATAATATGCTATTTGTACCACTATGTGATATAAAGAATAAATAAAAAATATATACACAATTTAAGACTTATCAATAAATTAATCTGTTTAAAAATCCTGACAAAATATAACAATTTTTTTCATATGGACCACATATAATAATATAAGAACTAAAATTAGAGTGCACTAGTAAAAAAATATTTTCTTTTACATCTTATTAAAGGTTTGTTGACTAGTGGCCGCCCATTACTGCTATTTGTTTCAACAATACTGGATCAAATCGCATCTATTTTTTTTAAATCAGTCCGCATCTAATGAAGTTAAATGTCGTTAAAAATGCCTAGCAAAATTTATTATTATATATTTTTTAGTGTAAACTGAGGTAAACTGTCTATTCATTCGATAGTGTTGATTTTTTCTCCCAACCTTGCCAAAACTTAATGCCAGGCACACAAACTGACTGCGCAGGCCTGCCCGGCGGCCTAGACAGTCCGGAGAAGTGTTCCCACACATAAACACACACATTTTGGAAATCCTTAAGGCCAGGACTGCGCAGTTTTTCCTCTAATAATTTCCTCAGTGTGTGTGCCTGACAAGAGTTTATTCCATTTTTACAATGACTGTAAACAAAGTATATTTGTATTTTGTTTTATTAGCACACAAAAGACGCGTATAAAGGGTCTTTCAAACTCCATATTAAATTTTATTTTTGAAATTTTAATTTAAAAAAAATCTAGATGTTAGAACTCTACATTTTATGGATATTTGTCAATATGAATTTTCCGTTGGTAAGAACATTGGGTGTTTTTTTTATTATGAAAATTAGAAAGTTGGGACTACTTCGGTTTAACATCAAAATATTTTTAAAATATAGACTTAAAATACCTAAAAGATCTACATAGTATTAAAATTTCCTCGAAAATTTCAAAAAGAAAAAATTATTTGTTTACACGATATTTACGCCTTCAGTGCAAAATTTCTGCCAATGGAAAATGCTCTTATAATACACTATGTTTATAAATAAATAATTATTATATCTTATCTTACATTCACTATATACCTATTTACTCTGTCCTATTATGCGTCCTTAAATGCCGCAACAAGTGCGCTTTTTGTGAAAACTTTTTGTTACAATACTCGCACAAAAACAACTTTTCGCCCGTATGCACCAGCATGTGCTGCTGGAGCTGTCCTTTGGTGGAGAACGTCTTACCACAGACTTCACAATGGTAATTTTTTTCCCCGGTGTGGATTTTGATGTGTGTGTTGAGGTTGCTTGAACTGGCAAATCTAAAAATAATTAACTTTAACTAAGAGAAATAAATGACAAAACCATTTATTAGATAGTAAAGTAAAGTAAAGTAATCTTTATTCATCACTTTTTTTTTTGACTTGTCATATAAGTACATACTAACTAAAAAAAATAACTTATCACTATTTAAATTTTACATTAAATTTACTAAGAAAATCTGCAAGGTATTCTTCAGGAGTTCAGTACTTTCAATATTACCAAAAATTGCACAAACTTATTATAAAAAAGAATACCCTAAAATATAGGAGAGCTCTGACCGACACTCAAATGAGGATATGAAAAATGTAGGAGATTATGAGTTCTTGTATTATAATTATGGATATAAGAGTTCCTTTTAAATTCAGCCTCATTCTGTCTTACATAAATTATGAGCAGGTATATATAGAGTAAAAATTCCTAAATTCACAAATGTTTGTCGGCAGTAGGCACAGTGGTAGACATAAAAGTTCTCTTTGACAAAACAAAAATTCTATTAACATATGCTAAATTTTCCCAAAATATTAATCCATATAACCAACTAGAATGCTCTCCTAAACTAATTTTTATCATAAGAGTTTTTGGAAAAGCGACACATAAAAATTAGAATTAATAATTAGTTTTTAAACAGCTTCACACCAGAACAAGGACTCCCCCAAGGATCACCATTATCCCCATTATTGTATAATATATACAGCACAAATCAAGGGATTAACCTACATACATACATGCTACAATTTGCCGATGATACTGCACTGATAACACATGCTAAGTCCTTAAAACATACTATAAATAATCTGCAAAATTTAATGAACAAAACACTAACATGGTTTTACCAATGGAGATTACATCCCAACCCAACAAAATCGCAGTTTATTATCTTTCACCACAATATTAAAGACAATTCCCCTACAATTAAGATAGTCAATCTGGAAATAAGGCCAAAAGCGTCAGTGAAGTACCTACACACATCTACTACCAAAAAGAAAACAATAGCCATGGCCAAACATTTCAGAACTTTAACATAAAAGGACCAAGGAATAAGCAAAACAACTGTCAGCCGAATATACAAATCCATATGCAAACCTCTCCTTGAATGTAGCTATACAATGTTTCTTAATCTAAGAAAAACAGTGTTAAAGAACCTTGAATGCATAATAACAAAAGCACAATATCCCAGGAATCTCTTACATAATCCATCAAACTAACTACTATAAATAATACCCATATCCAACCAATTTCCAACAGACAATACAATTATCAAAGAAATTTGCCTCGAAGCAGCACAACATCGACCTGCTCCAGCCATTATGTATCCCAAGAACTGACTACCAGCAACGGAACCCACCATTTACATTTCCAACTGTTACAATTATGTAACATTTACAAGAAATGAACAATTAGTGACTCATCATGTGATTTTTTTTTAATTTCAATATTGTAACCATTAAATTGACTAAATAGGAATGTTATTTATATAAAATACTGGGCAGCGACCTAGCGAATAGTATAGCTTATTCTATTGTGTCAATAAATGTCTTAGTAAATAACTTTAAAAAAATAATTCATATTATGGTTAATTGGACTGAACTAAACCGTAATATGTCAATTTTAAAATATTTGGTGAAATAGACACCTTTAAGAATAGAATTAAAAAGCAAGATATACTCAGTTTAGTTGTTAAACCATTAATATGGCTCTCCCAGGTCATTTTCTGATCCAATGTTACTCTCAAAAATGTTATATTGGTAACCTCAGCGATAAATATAGAAGAAAAATATAAAACGAAACATTTATTAACATATTTTCACACTTATAGGATGGAATATTTAGTACTCTTATGTTTAGAATTTCTTACCGTTTTGGACAATATGTACATCCATAAGGTCTCTCAGATGTATGTATAGCAATTGTATGTTTCGTCAATTGTTGAGTTGTAGCAAATCCTTTGTTACATGCTGAACAAATGTGATTTTTTTCACCAGTGTGCGTCTTCATGTGTGTGTGCAAGTGTCCACCATTAACAAACCTTTAAAAAAGTTATAAAGTTTTTTTAGGGAGCTATGATTTGTTTAGCAATAGCAGTATCAACTGTAGTATTTTAAATTTATTATTATTATTTAATACCACTTATACAGTGTGTCCAAGATAAGAATAAACAGCATGGGGCTCTCCGAAACGGTGAGAGATAGGTGGGTAGTTTAAATTTGGTAAAGTTGCGTATTGGAAAGCTTAATAATATACCGTTGTAAAATTGAAGTTATATTTTATAATTCCAGAAATTTGGCGAAAAAACTGAAATTTTCGATTTTCGTTTTCATTATTTTAAGAGTTTATTTCGAGAGTTGAAAAAAATCTAAAAATACATTCTTATTCAAACTTTTTGCGCTTTATCTATTGGTAAAGTCCAAAATTTCTTACGACGTTTCGTTTTCACTAAACCATCATCAACTTTATTTTTTTAATACGGCCCTCGATTGTTTTTTCCATTTTTGTCAAGCAGTTTTAATCCCAATTATAATGATGTATATTACTTGATATTTTTCTGTTTTAAATATATTTTCCATAAGGGACAATGAGTTAGACAAAAAACACACAATTTCTTATAGGGCCGTTTCATATTCGTTAAGTAAATAATAAATGTTATACATTTTTGTAATTGGAATAATATGGGGTTTAAAAAAAATTAAATAAAAAATCCAGGGCGGAATTAAAAAAAATAAAGTTGATGATAGTTTAAGAAAACGAAACGTCGTAAGAAATTTTTGACTTCACCAATACATAAAGCACAAAAAGTTTTAATGAGAATGTATTTTAAGAATTTTTCTAACTTCTGAAATAAACTAGTAATAAAATAAAGACAAAACTCGAAAACTTCAGTTTTTTCACCATATATCCGGAAGTACGAAATATAACTTCAATTTTTCAATGGTATATTATTGAGCTCCCTAATACACAACTTTGCCTAATTTAAACAACCCATTTATCTCTTACCGTTTCGGAGAACCCCATGCTGTTCATTCTTATCTTGGTAGGTAGGTAGGTAGGTTTAAAGTGAGTGGGTATAACACCCTTCCACCGCGACCAATCGGTCTATTGTTGTGGTTATTTTGGACACACTGTATATAGCGGCCAGGGTTTTAAAATTTTTTATCTATACTTTAAAGCATTTAAAAAATAAGTACCCTAAAGTGTATAAAGCCACTTCTGTACTCATATCTATATACCATCAATTAGCTGTATAACCTCGCAAATAGCAGCTAAATGTACCCAAGCAAAGATAGAATAAGATAACTGCAAATAAAATATTACAAGATAGGCGATTCTTAGTGGGTCAGATAAGTGTAAGTTTTATAAACATTTTTTTTGTTAAAGCAGCTTGAACATAACTTTTTTTGAAATCTAATAAACTATTTGGTATGTAACACACATTTAAAGAAATATTTTACCTCTCACCTTTTTATTTAGGTATTTGTTAATAAAACATACCTTTTTTGACATAAGTGACAAACATAGGGTCTTTCACCAGTATGAATTCTTATATGATGAACTAAACTGGGTTTTGTTTTAAATATTTTTCCACAAGTGTTGCACTGATGAACTTTGGGAGGCCTTTTTGGTTTTCTACTGCCACTAGATGGATCTATGTTACCAATGTTTAAATCCTCAATCTAAAAAGTATAAATTAAAAGGTAAAAAATACACAATATTTAATACTGAGTAAAGAGCAAATCGATTTTACTGTATTTGTATTCTTTTAAAAATCCTTGCAAATTAAGTATGATCCTATTTCATAATTACATACCTTAATTGTATAACTAGGATCTTTTGTATTATCATTCTGTATCTCTAGCTTATATTTCTCTACTGTTTCCACATTTTCTGGGTGATTATCTTGCAATTGTTCCATTTGCTCCATATGAATAATATTAATGTTGACGTTACTATATTTTTTCTGTCCATTCTACACACAAAAAATGAAAGCATAATAGTAATAGTGAAAATTAAGAGCCTGTTTTGCATTAAAATTAAACCAAAGTTAGAAACCCACCTCATCTTGAACATATACTTGTTCAGTATTTTGTTCTTCAATGTACTGTATCTCTTCCACCCTATTGATCTGTGTCTGTTTGTTTTCAGTCTGAGCTTGTTTTGTGGCTGTATTTTGTGAATTATTAGCTTCTTCTATTTTAGTATCAAAACCTAAATATAAAAAGTTGGTTTTAAAAACATGTTCATTATAAAAACAACCTCACATCAGTAAATGTAATTTAAATACCTGAAAAATTGGGCTCTGCTGGTAAACTATAGTTTTCAAAACACTGTCTCAACTTTGTATCTGATGATTCACATTGTGTCTTAAACTGAAATGCTATGTTCAGCCTAGAAATACATCTTTGACAAATATAAGGGGGCAAACCATCACCTTCCTGAACCTAAAATTAAAAATATGTATATATCAGGGATTCTCGTTAACTAAAAACAAGTAAGTGATTTTTTGTCCTTAACAAACTAGTTTTTATTAACTCCGTTAGCAGCTAATAGCTATAGGAGTAGTAAGCCGCTTGCTGCAATAAAAATCCAGCACCTTAATTTGCTTAAAGATCATTCGAAAACATACTACCACAAAGTTTTAAACTTTTACAGTTTATAAAAGAAATCTAGTTAACTTTTTTATATTGCCTATCCTATTGAAGGCTTAATATATTCATAATAAGTACAAAACAGACTATTTAGCCATTAAAAAATTAAAAGTATAACTTGTAAACAAACCAACCTGCACTGCAGCACAAGACGTTATCAATACTGAGAAATGGGGAGGTTTAATAGGATCAAAAATAGGCGTCAATTTATTACTTTTCTCTAGACATATCCTGCAAATATTATTCATGTTCATGGACAAATAATAATTTAATAAATCGTTGGCTTGCATATTTTTATTTGGGTACGCCATTTTCACGTAGTTTTTAAAACTTTATTGACAGCTAAACGTCAAGAAACTAAACAAAAGTGAAGCCAACGTTAAAAGAATTCAGAAATTAATATTGGGCTTCGAAAATATACTGGCTGTTAAGTTCTTGGATTATACACTTCTAGAGGCAGCCTTGCCATCAATGTGTCTGGTTAGTGAAGAGGGGTATATACCCTGCTCTGGAGGCTAATTAGTGAATTAGATATATACCCTCTATATTCTTCTTTCTCTTACGCACGCTTGTTTGCACTGCCAAACAGCAAGGCTGCCTCTAACAGGTTTATGCTCGAAGATTAGGCATGGACATAGCCTACAGCTGACGTAACAAAAACCTCTAAGTCTATTAGAAGAAGAGAAAATGTTGCTATCTTCATAGGTGTTGTTTATTTTTAGGTTATGTCTATTAAAAACAAATAATTTCTGCCTAATTAGTAATTTTTCTCATTAATCTTAAAAATTCACAATGTCTGATGCTTGGGAAGAAATCCAGGCAGTCCAAAGGAAACGTAACAGCCTGCGGGAACGTCTTGAAAAACGAAAGAAGGAAAGGGAAGGAATTTTAGGTTCAACTTTGGCCATTTCAAGTACAAGTAGTATAAAAACCGAGCCTACGGCATCGACTTCTAGTACCATAGTCAAAGAAGAAAAGAAAATAAAAAATGAACAAGTTACAGAAAGCGACGATTTAATTAAAATTGACCCAGAGTTAGAACGGGAACTTCTAAGGGAGCTTTCCGATGTTACACTGCAACTGCCCATTTCATCTAGTGATTTAGTGCACACAATCAGGACTACGTTAAAAAGAGATGCATCACATAAGCAAGTGTGTAATTTGTTACAGAAATTCGCTATACAGAAGCTGATTATAGTAAAAGATTCGGTAAAAGATGGAGTTAACACTTTGGACGTAACTTCTGTTGAAGTAACAAAGGTAGGTCTACCTATAACTTAATATGAAGAAAAAAGTTAAAATTGATTTGATATTTCTATTAGGTAAATGCTATGATAGCTGAATTTTTTGATGAGACTAAAGCAGAAACTTCAAAAGGTGTTGTTAAGAGAAAAAGGGAAGATGCTAGTGACAAATGTGATGATACAGAAGATGACAAAAGAAAAAAGGAAAAGAAGGAACCTAAGGCTGATCTTTTGGTAAGTATTAGGGCTGTTGCGGTGAATTAAAAATTATCTTGTAACTTATTTACTTATACACATTTAAAATAAAATATACATTTAAAAAAGAAACAATTCGGATTTAGTTTAGTCAGTGGGATTTATTTTAGTTTTTTACTTTTAGTCTCTTTTATCAATGCCTTCAACTAAAGAGAAAGAAACTAAAAAAATTGGTGAAGAAATTATGGATCTACTTAGTAAACCAACAGCTAAAGAAAGATCTCTAACAGAAAGGTTCAAATCACAAGGTAAGATATAATGAAATAGTTATCAATCATTATTTTAAAAAGTTCCGTAATATATTATGTGAATTTGAATTACAACTGCTAAAAGGTTACCATGGCAAATTATTAACTGAAATGGGATTTATTGACATGTTTTTTTAGGTGGTAAACAGCTAATGGAATTTTGTCCACATGGAACCAAGATAGACTGCGAAAAAAATGGAATAACTGACTGTAAGAAGCTCCATTTTAAGAAAATCATTCAAAAACATACAGATGAATCTTTAGGTATGTTGCCAACAATTTTTTCTTTAAGTTATGTTTATTTCTTGAAATTCTGTTTGTTTATTTTTGGGGTGGTATGTTTTGTAGAATAGGTAATATGCATATATTATATTATATTAAGTATATGGAAAATCACACATAGGTGAGCAGTGCTGATCCAGTCCCACTTTCAATTCAAGTAGCATTAGAAACTTTTAAATTTTAATGAATATTTCACTCATGTATAAATTTTCCCATAAGACACGTTAAAAATAAAAAAAATTCATTGGGAATTTCACGTTGCCCAGACAATGTGGTATTTCCACTTACTTACAAACACAGAACAATCGGACCTGTTTGTTTGTATTGTCAATTAGAAACGTCAAAATCAGTCAAAATGAGTATAGTCCAAATTATACTCATTTGTAATGACGTCATTTTTGTTTATCTTTGTTTAGTATATTCCAAACAGCGGTGACAACAAATTTTTGAAAAAAATGGGTGTCTGATCATTATTCATTTTTTATATTTTTGGTTATGTAAAGTATCCGTCACTGTCAATCAAAAACATTGGTGTGTCAACTTGTTGTTATTTCGAAAAGCATAAAAAATGCCGAGAAAAAGATATAATAGGTATAATGAACAAACGCAGCGAATAATTTTAAATATATTGGCTTTTTTTCAACTGGAAAAGGAACAAGTCCGAAACGGAATCGCCCTTCAAACTGAGAATGTAATACAGCGAGTGGCAGATGCTACGAAATTGAGCCCAACGACGATAGCAAATATAAGGAAGAATGGGATAAAATTAGACCAGGATTACGCTTCCAATATGTCTTCCAAGCACCGCACCGCAAAACCAAAATTACAACATATTTGAAAAAATTAATTGGGACACAATTTATGCTATGTACGCCAGAAAAGAATATGTTACGTTGGCAACAATAAAACAAAAGTTTAGGGAAGAATTTGAATATTTTGAATTTTCCATCGACTCCTTAAGAAGATGGATCAAAAGTATAGGCTTCCGGTGGAAAAATCTAATAATAGAAATTATTTAATGGACTTGCCAGATATTGTTCATAAAAGAATACATTTTTTAAGGGAGTATATCAAAAATAAAAATTTAGATTCGGAAGGTTTTACTGAAGTTTTCACTGACGAGACGTGGATCTTTAGCAAGGGATCATTTCGTAGTAGCTGGCAAGATGATACCAAGCACTCGGATTCAAAAAAACAGTGAAGGTAAAAATATGTTTTTTTTATTTTTTGAAGTAAAAACTGGTGCCTTGTAAATCTTCATAATTTCGTCTGTTACATATTTTTATCAGCTTATAAAAGTACAAAAATTAAAAAGTAGGTCCAATAGGATAGTTTGGGAGCTATGATGGCCCTTCAAAGACTCCTGGATCTCTCAAAAATCGCAGCGAAGCAATGTAAGAAATATATAAAAAAGTTTTATTTTCAACCATCCTCCCGAGTCCTACCGCCTGACGAGTCCTAGCAGTTTACGTTTGCAGGGCTTAATACTGTGTTAGTTAAATTAGGTCAATTAAAAACAGGGAATACTTAGTAAATCGCAACCCCATGATAAAAGCTGAAATCAACAAATTCAATAAAAACATAAGGTTTTTGATAAATCAATTTAAGACACATAAATGGATAACAACATGCGAAAATATTAACAACAAGAGGGGAAAAAACTATTGGACCGAAATTAAAAAGCTCTCCAAGTACAAAAATAGAAGTAACATCATACCAAATTTAGAAGAAGATCAAAAACGTACGAAACACCAGAAGAGAAATGTAGTTTATTTGCAGTCCATTACAAAAAGGCATATCAGCTTTTGGAGGACCTAATTTCGACCAAAACCAATTTGCCGTCGTGGAAAACTGGTATCAAGAATACTTCTTTATAGATCCTCCAACAGTCGATATTATTATAGAGGAAGAAGACTATTTCAACATGGTAAAAAGAGGAAAAACAATGTCCAGGTCACGACTGCATTACAAAATTTCATTTGAAGAAATTACACACAAATATTCATCACTACATTTTAAGAATATACCACTTTTGTCTTAAACATTGCTATGTGCCGCCAGAATGGAAAAAGGGTCGATAATAACTATTCCTAAGCCAAATATGGAACACTCTAGACCTGCTAACTACCGCCCTATCACCCAACTCCCAGTACTTGGAAAAAAATTGAGAGCATAGTTAAGAGAAAAGTGGAATCCCAAACAGGTCACACAATTCCAGGATATCAGTTCGGTTTTAAAAGCAAAAACTCCACCACTCACCCCTTTTCATTTTAAAAAATAATGTAGAGGCAAGTAAACTTAATAAACAAAAATCTTCAGTTCTCTTTATGGACATAAACAAAGCCTTCGACAGTGTTTGGTACCACGGCCTGTTATACAAACTATACCTTGCCGACTGTTCAAAACAACTAATCCATCTCATTAATAATTTACTCAGCAATCGTACCTTAACAGTTAAAGTGAATGACAGCATATCAGAAGAATTCACACCTGAGCAAGGCCTCCCACAAGGATCCCCACTGTCACCATTTTTATATAACATATACTGTTCTGATATCTACAATCACCAAGTTCAGGTCCAAGATCATTTTTCTCCAGTGAGTTATGTACTACAATTTGCAGACGATACAGCTCTAGTCTCTCATGGCAAAACGGTAAAACAAAGTACAGAAAATTTACAACAACTTTTAAATAACACTGTTCAGTGGTTTAACAAATGGAGACTCAAGCCAAATCCGACTAAGTCACAGTATGTCATATTTAATCATACTCCTCGACCAAACTCACCATCCTTACAATGTATCAACATCGCTTGCAGCCCTCGTCTACGGCTAAATATCTAGGGATGTTTATAGACAATAAACTAAACTTGAATGCCCACTCAGCTGCAGTTAAAAAATCCACAATAAGTAGAGCTAAACATTTTTCGTTGCTTACCTACAAATCACAAGGCATAAGTAGAGATACAGCTACAAGAATCTACCAATTAATTTGCAGACCAATTATGAATATGGACATCCCCTTTATCTAAATTGCAAACCATCCTGAAAAATTTAAAGGTTGCCGAGACAACAGCCCTGAGGAAAATTACCAAGATTCGTCACCCTAACAACAGACTTCACAATCCATCTAATACTCTTCTTTATGAGCTATGCAAAATAGAAACAATTGAGGAAAGACTACAAAGATTAGCTAACAGTTTCGCTGCAAATGAAAATAACATCAACCTACTCACGCCATACTCCCTAGAACGCAATCCAGATGCTCTCCCAGGTGCAAGACACCCTCAATCCACCCTAGGGGAAAAAAACTACAGAACAGGGACATTTAGTAATTGTTTTTTGTTTAAATTTGATTGTTTGTTTATTTCAAATGTGTGTATTATATTTTATCAATCTTATCGAAATTTTAATTGTATATATAAAATAAAGTAATAGTTTAATTACAAAGAAGGAATGATAGCCTTTTGAATTATTGTATATTATAGTAATTCAATAAAGAACGTTAAGTAAGTAAGAAGTAGGTCAATTAGGTTAGGCTAGGTTGATTAGGTTTAGTTAGGTTAGACTTATTTTGGTTAAAAAAATGCGTTTGCAAGTAAAAAACGCAAACGGCTAGGAATCGTCGGGCGATGGGACTCTGGCGGATGGTTGGGAATAATTTCAGTGCAGCAATATATAGCATAGGAATGCAAAATATTAATTTGACGTATTTAAGGATTATTACAGATTTTGAAGCTCATAATATTGCTTCGCAGTGAATTTCTGGGAGACATTCTCACGTGGCGTACCTCCCATTTCTCCCAAACAATCCAAAAAATTTTTAATTTTTTTGTTAAAAAATTTAAAGGTTGGGCTTTATGAGGGAATTTGACTGTAAGTACTATGTGCATGGAACATTACCTATTTCTGATGTTTAAGAAAAATTAAGTTAACTTATTTTTTAAGGTCCACGTTATATTGTGGTCCACCCGGAACCAAAGATGGCTTCATCAAGGGGCGGATCTAATATTTAAAAGTGGATTAAAGACGGGGATTATCATGACAATATGAATAGGAAAAACTTCGAAAACTGGTTTAAACTCAGCTGGTTCCGAATCTTCCACCAAAGTCATTAATAATCATGGACAAATGCAAGTTACCATTCTGGTTTATTAGAAGAAATCCCGAGAAAATCTTGGACAAAGCAGGGCTGATCCAATGGTTGAATAAAGAGAACATTAACTTTCCAGAAAAGGCCATGAAAGATCAAATATGGAATATTGCGCGCAAACTCCCTAATGAAAAAAAAAACTACCTTGATGAATATGTTAAACCTTTAGGACACAAAATTTTGCGACTGCCACCATACCATTGCCAGTTTAATGCAATTGAAATGGACTGGTCGGAATGTAAACGAAAATACGATCAATATATTTCCAATCTTAAGGGGTCACCTTCAAAGTTCTGGCTACATGGGAAAGGGTTATAAACGAAATTTCTATAGATCAATGGCAAAAATATGTAATTCATACAGAAAAGGTAATTCAAGCGGCTTGGGAGGCAATACGAGTGTGTGATGCCTCTGATATTCCGCCACTTGTAATTACGACTAACGCAGACGACGACGACGAAGACAATATCTCTGACTTTAGTTCGGACTCTGACAATACTGACGAGACTGATTGAGCTTTTGTGCTTGCAAATTTTATTTCATGATCGTCATTTAAGTATTTAATCCTATCGTTACAATTACATTAACTTGGCAATGCAATATGTTTGTTTTTTTGAGTTTGGATTTTTATTTTTTTGGGTTTATATTTACATTTTGATGTGTTAACATATTCATCCAGGCAGTATTTTGTTCATAAACAAGTAAATTAAATTATGAGTATTTGAAATTTTCCCTGAGGTTAAAATAATTTTATACCATTCTTCCTATTATTCACAATTTTTGTAAGCTCAGTTTTGGTACATCTACTGCTCGTTGTATTACATTCTCAATTTGAAGTGTGATTGCGCTTCAAACTTGTTCCTCTTCTAGTTGAAAAAAAGGCAATATATTTAAAATTATCTGCTGCGTTTGTTTATTATTCATGATTAATCATATTAATTGTTAATTGTTACTAAGTTTGTTAATAAATAAATACTACAAGATTATTTTTATTTTTGAGATTGAAAGTGTATAGACGAATGTAAAAATGATAATATACTGCTAATGGCGGTTTACCAACAATTTTAAGGAACCATTAGGCTCCTTTCCACGGGAGTTTCGTCTCTCACTCCTGAGGGAGAGGAAGGCTCTTAGCACCAAAATGCAACGAGTCCAATGGAGCTTTCAAACGGAGAGCGGGAGCCCTTACATCGGGAGACGAGAGCCCTCACGTCTCCCGCATCTCGAGCCGGGAGTCGCGTCAGGCGGTAGGGGCGAAAAGAGCTCCTGTATAGGAGCGAGAGACGTGAAGCTCCCCGTGTGAAAGAACCCTTAACGTTATTTGTTCCTTAAATCTCCAATGTAGCCAATCAGATTGCTTGTTTGGCCATTTTAAGGAATACCTTGTGCTAAGGGTTCCTTAAAATTGTTGGTACAACCAGCCCTAAATCATCATTTGTTAATTTCTGAACGTATACAAAAAAACATAACAGACTATGAATTTCTGAAAGCGACAGTAAATTTTCTAACCTAATATTGATTGACAAAAATGTCTAATTATTAATTTACGACATACGTTTTTTCTCACCTGGATAACGTAACTACAAATGAGTATAATTCCGACTATAGACTTGGCCATGTACACAATGAAAAAATAGATAAAGTAATTAAAAAAACAATTTCACTTATAGTTTTAATTTTGGTGCATGAAATTGGAAATTGTTTGACAAAAAAACCATTTTAATAGTATAATACTCCCAAATTTCTCTATTCCAGAAATATTCTCCCTAAATACCGCTCAAGCATAAAAATTTCCAGATAATTTTCATTCAAGCTTGTTATACAAGTTCCACTTGTTCTTCAAACTCGTGGAATTAAAAATAACAAGCTTTCATAAAAATTATGGGTAATTTTTAAGCACTCGTGGTCTTACCCCCAATAATGTTTTAATATTCCCTTATACATGTGTAACAAGTAAATAATTAGATAATTTTTCTTTAGGTGATTGTTCCTTTTTAAACACATGCTTTCACATGGACACCTGCAAGTATGTCCATTATGAAGTGGACAGAGCTGGACAGAAACAAGGAAATCTTGTTGCCATGGCAAATATGACTGCGGTTGGAAGAGTGGAAAGTACGACTTTGTACCCACCACAGTGGGTACAGTGTGATTTGAGATTTCTGGATATGACGGTTTTAGGTAAAATTATATTATTGAAACATATATGGAAAAATTCCACCAAATATTTATCTTGGTAATTGTAGTCATTGAAAAAGCAATGATTGTGCATTGTAAACAGCTTCATGTTTACTTGATGTTGTTATTGAGCTGTTTCATAAAATTAGCTTGTTGTTAATTGAAGAGCTTTTATCTTAAAAATCAATCTTTATTTAGAATACAGGACGTTTTAAGAAATGCCATATAATATAGGGGATACTAGGGTAATAGGAACTTGGGGTATTAAGAACCGCCCCCAATATCTGGTGTTTGAATAGTTTTATTCTCTTAGGACAAACTGTGTGTGTGCAAGGCTATTCTTGGTGTTATTAGAATAATTCGTAGTATAATTGATTCGTGAACGTAGTTTCGAACGGCTGTTTTTGTGCTGGCTTAAACTGTAATAATAATAATAATAATAATATCCTTTATTTCCAACAAAATCATTTACAATGACAAAGAAGCGTCAAACAATATATTTAAAATACATACAATTACCTAACATATTAAAATCATAAAAAGTATAAATACAATTAATTAAAACCAATTAAATCTGTGTGCACAATAACAATCAAGATGAAACACTCTTACATCTACATAAAAAAACAATTTAATTAATAATCAAAGTTGAAAAGAGAAACACTTACTCTGCAAAAACTGCATCACAGCCTTTCAAATTTATCCTTGTTCTCTATTTCACTCAAGCTAGATGGCAAAGATTTATAAGCCTTCACTGCACGATAATAAGGTCCCCTCTCAAAAAATGTTGAGTTGTGAGAAGGAATACTAAGACCACCCCTGCCTCTAGTAACAATTGTCATGGAGTTGAAGTAAAAATCAGAGTTTACACTGAATAAATGATTTTTTTAACAAACATTACTAAGGTTAAAAATAAAGACTAGGAACAGTCAAAAAACCTAATATTAAAAATGCGGTTTAAAGGGGGAGGATGAATTTTAAGTATGCATCTGATAATACGCTTTTGAGTTTTAAAGATATTGATCGCATGTGTGGAAGATCCCCAAAACAGAATGCCATAACTTATAAGGGACTGAACACAAGCAAAATAGAAACTACGAATACTGTCTAAAAAAGTGAATCTCTCAATTTCGTATCAATGCACACATACTGTTCAATTTAGATTGCAGGTAGTGTATATGGTTTTCCAACTTAAGTTTGAATCAATTATAACTCCTAGAAATTTAATGTTGTTGACTACTGGGAGGATTTACCATTCATCAGCATAAAGGGAATGTCTTCGTGTTAACGACTTTTCAAATGTTATCAGTCCATCCTTATCTGCGTTTTCTTAAAAAATTTTTTTTGGCCCCAAATTTCCCTCATCTGCTCTGTGCCCCCAACACGCCCCGATAGGGTCCCCAAGCACCGCTCGCCAATCAACCGATGTATCATCAGCATACTGAAAACATGACCCGGGTAAACACCCCAGAAAGACTTTTACATAAAGCAGGAACAAAAATTGGGCCCAGTATTGAGCCTTGAGGAACACCTCCTGGGCCCAAGCCCTTTCCCATCACTTGTAAAACATACTGATTGCTTTCTTTTTGCAAGTATGATTTTATTAATAAAGACCAGCCCCCAGCCCATAACCTTCCAGTTTATCCATCATTAGTTGATGGTCAATAGGTTTGAATGCTCTTGAAAGATCAAAATACAGACCTGCTACCGTTTATTATCCACTTTTTTCATTAAGTACAAATAGTTTTAAAAAATTTCTAGTTGTGTAGAGCTTTTTGGTACAAACCATGATGGGTATTTTTAAAAAGTTATGAAGGTGTAAAAAATCCATGATTTAGAATAAAAAGGTTTTTAAACACCAGAACCTGATGCCACTGACACTTGCCTGTAGTTTTTTTCCGTGCCGCTCACCTTTTTTTAAAAACGGAACTACTTTTGTTTTTTTAAGCCCCAAGGAAAAAATCCCGAACAAAACGACCAAAATGTGAGCGAATGGTTCAGACACCCATTCACCTGCATATTTGAGAATTCAACTGGGAAACTCGTCAAGTCCAGCAGAGAACTTATTTGGTAGGCTCATAATAATTTGAAAGCCTCTGGTACATCAACAGGTCCAAGAAACAAAGTTGGAAAATTACCTGAGGGGGTTTTGATGATGTGTTTTACAATTGTCATGGGTAAATTAAATTGTTCCAAATAGTTCTGCAATGATTTGGGGTTTTTATAATTCATAGTCTCTAACCTAGCGATATATTAGCATATGATTTTAATTTTTTTAGACTCAGAATTAAAGATATAGCTGAGAATATTCTGTTTTTTTAAAAAATTTAAAGTGTTTTTTAGTAAGACACATTGTCAAGTCCTATAGTGTCCCTGGAAACAAAGTTTATCTTTGAGAGTTAATTAGAGTGATTTAAACAAGAAAATAATGATCAAAAACGATGATCGCCATATTTGTTTTTATTTAAAATTACAATTTGCCGGTCGGCTGATTCCAAAATTCGAGTTTTTTGAACTTTGTTTTGTTTTATTTGTTTTTGCAAATCATTGAAATTTGTGTAACATTGTGTTATTGTAAAACATACTAGTCAACAGCCAGTATAAAGCTTCATTATGTCCTGTTCAAAAAGTAAGAATGAACTAAGTGACAAAGAGGGGAAGTACAAGTACTTTGTGATTTTGCAGGCAATGGACTCCTTGCATCTCTAAATTTA
>JAHBCN010002112.1:0-17500 GCA_019359885.1 Listronotus oregonensis
GTTCACGATGCTTCATGAAAGTGCAGTTGATTCTTTTCGGAAACACATGCTACGTCAAACTGTTTTATTTGTGGTGAAAAGCCCTCAGAAAAAAAATTTGGATTCGGTTGAAAAAAAAAATTCCCCAAACCCAAAAAAATTATAAATATGGTCTCTTTTTTTTTGTTTTTACGGTTTGTTGTCTCGAATTTGTTTGCATCCCCGCCTATAGTTGCCGTTTAAATCCTGGCAAGCGCGTGGTTCAGGAAGAAAACTGGAAAAAAACGGCCTTTGGGGGGAGTTGGGGAAAAAATGGGTCTTCTTGTTGATCTGTAAAACAAGGCCCCCGGGCCGGAATACGGTAATACGGCAAGGAAGTTTCAGTGATCAAACCCAAGTCTAAAACCCCGGGGGGTTAGAGGAGGGGAAAGGGGAAGAATTTTAAAAGAATACTGCCCAAGTGGCAGCCCCCTAGTTTCAGATTTTGTTAAATAAAAAAACAATTTACTTAAAAAATTACTTAAAACACATGCCCACCAGCCCCCAAAAATTTTAAATGCATGGTAAAGAATAATTTTTTATTTGAATTCCCCATAGGTATGTTATCTGAAAATCTTTAAAAGCAAGTTACAAAAAATTTGAAGAAATCGCTTAGATCATACAAAAAAAATCCTCCAAAATAAATACCAAAAGGGGTTTTTAAAAAATGGCTGTTACTAACGTCTGATCCGCATATTTTCTAGTCTTTAAAAATTTAAAAAAAAGAAAGTTTAAATTTTTTTGAAGACCAAATATTAACTAAAAAATAAACGAAACTATTGTAGATGGTGTTCCCCTTTTTAATTTTTTCAACTTTTAAAATTCTAACCGATTTTAAAAATTTTTCCCCAAGAAAAAGAACAAGTTTAAAGTATTATTACTGTTTGCTTTTCCCCAATTGTTATTGGTCATCTTTATTACATTCCCCTTATTTGTTATTTTTTAAAAAATTATTAGGGCTGATAAAATAAATAAGTTTCCCCTTTAACTTTAATTTACGCATTGGTTTCTTTCCCCTTTTTTTTAAAAAATTTTTTTTTAAAAATTTGTAGCTAATGGTTCAATTTAATTAAAAATAATATATATTTTAACTTAATATTTGAGTTATGATTTTTTTTAAAATTTCCTATCCTTTAAAAATACTGTAAACCCCCATGTTGGGTTCCCCCCCCAGTCTGTTTCGCGGGGGGGGGTTTTGTTGGGAAAAAAAGATCAATTTTTGGGGAGTTTTTTGGGCTAAAAAAGGAAACCCCGGCACGGCTTTGGGGTCGGCGATTTGGTAAATTTTTTTGGTGCTAGGGGTGCACTTGATATATCACAATATTAAAATACTAAGGCGCTCTATCAAAAAAACCCCGGCAAAAAAAAATGTTTATTTTTTTTTTTTTAACTATACTTACTTAAAATGTAACACCATTGTAAACCCCCTATGTGGTAAGGCGGTAGCGTTCCGCAACCCCAAAAGGTTCCGGGTTTTTGATTCTGCCCCTTTTACTTTTTTTACGTAATTAATTATTTTAATTTTATTTTTCTGTAAAATTTTAAATTTCTTTTAGTTTAGTGTTTTTTTTTCACAAATAGAAAAAGAAAAAAAAAAAATTTAAAACCAAATTTTTAAAATATTTTTTACATTATAATTATTTGCAAAAACCAGATTGATAGTTAAAAAACTTCCCCAAAAAATAATTTTTTACTACAGGGGTTTTTAAGGTAATCATTGAAAAACATGGGGGACATCATTTATATTCAAAAAAAACGTTCTGTCAGTAAAAAGGGTTTTTAGGCATGTTTTTGAAAATAATGTTACAATTTTTTTTTTAAATTTTTTTATATAAATAAATTTTGGGAAATTTTTTAAAAAAAAATAATTTTAATTAATTATGAAAAAAAGGGGGGGCAGAACAAAAAAAAACCAACCTTTGGGTTGAAAGGGGGAACCCTTTTCCGCCCGGGGTTTTTTAAAAAAAATTTCATTTTCAGTTTATCACACAAAAAAAAAAAAAAAAAACTTTTTTTTCCGGGTTTTTTTTGGTAGTCCCCCTGTTTTTTTTGTTTTTAAGTGCCTCTATCCCCAAAAAAAAATTCATTTAAAATTTGGGTTCCACTTTAAATTAAAAAATTTTCCCTTTGGGCCCTTTTGATCACTGATTCAATTGAATTAAAGTTTTTTCTAAACATTAAAATTAAAAAAAAAATTAGAAACACATTTTTTTTAAAAAGGGAAAAAGAAATGATGAACAATTTTTATAAATCACAAATTTTCTTGTCTCTAATTATTGAACATACCATTTAAATCCCCTAAAAAAAATTTTATTTTCATTTTTCTGCCAAATAAAAAACAACAAAAAAAAATTTTTTTAAGATTTTTTTAAAAAAAAAAAAGTTTTTTTTGGGTTTTGTAACAAATCGGTCATCATTTTAAAGATAAGGAAAAGTAAAAAATTTTTAAAAAGTAAATAATGATAGTCTATCATTTTTGACATCGTGTCATAAATATTAAAATTATTTTAAAAAAAATTTTTTTTAAAAAAAAAAAAAGTTTTTTAAGTATTTTTCTAACTTTTTTTATGATTTTAAATTTTTTCATATTTAAAAAGCGGTAACTGAGTTGTCACCAAAACTTTTTTTTTTTTAAAATTTTTTGGGGGGGATTATTAATCTTTTTTTTTGGGATTCTCCCTTTTTTTTTTTTGGAAAATGAATCTCTTCGGCCCCGACCCCGGGGGATAACGTACTGACCCCTTTTTTGGGCCCCATTATTTTTAATTTTTTAATCGCCTACAACAATAAAGAAAAAACCCCCAAAAAAAAACCCAAAAAAAACAAAAATTTTTAACCCCACGTTTCGGGGGGCAAGTCGGCCGACTAATTAAAATGAAATTAAAAAAAAAAAATCAAAAAAATTTAAAAAAAAAACCCCTAAAAACTTATTCTGAAAAGTTTTTTTTTACGTTTTCTTAAAAAGGTTAAAGGGTTTTTTTTGGATATGTATAGTTTTAAAAAAAAAAAAAAAGGGGGGTATGATGTTTAATTGATTTTAAGTTTATAGCACGCCTTTAAAACTATGGTAGCAAAAAAGGTAGGTTTTAAAAAAAGATCCCTTTAAAAAATTCAGTCAGAAAATGTGATCATATCTTAAAAAATTAAAAAAAAAAAAATTTTTGGAAAAAAAACCCAAAAAAGACCTTTAAAAAACCCCTAGTTTAATTAATTTGGTTTTTAAAATTTTTTTAATTTTTTTTAAAATTTTTTTTTTTTTTAGTGTAAAATTTTTTAAAAAATTTTTTTTTTAAAAATTTTTTACGTTTTTTTTTTTTTGATTAAAAATTTTAATAATTATATTTTTATATATTTACATAAAAAATAAAAAAAATGAAGAATAATAGCAAACTATTGAAAAAATTTCAAATACAAAAAATTCATAATTTTATGTTTTTTAAAAGGACTGTAAAGTTTACTATAATAAAAAAAATACAAGTGGTCTTTCAACAATATGTAATGAATGTTTCTGTATATTTTTTTTTGTTGCCCCTTTTTTTAAAATTCATATGTGGCAATAAATTTATTTTTTTAATTGTCAAAAATTTTTGTTTGGGTGAAAAATTCCTGCCCACAAAATTTTTTTTAGTTTTCATTCAAACTTTCCTTTCTTTTGGGGAAACCAAAAATTCCTAATCCCTAGGGGAATTGGAAATAAAAGTAAAAGTCCAATTTTAAAAAAAGGCCCCCCTTTTTTTTTTCCCGTTTCCCCGGTGCCCTAGCTCTTTCCCCTTTAAAATTCTTTCCCCCTTGCCTAATGGCATCTCAGGGGGGTACTTAAATTTTGATTTGTTTTTCCCCCCCAATTTTCCCAGTTTTTACAGCTGCCACAAAAAGCCCACCTGCACTTATAATACAAAAGCGACTTAAAACATTTTTTTTTAACAGTTAAATCTGATATGTGTGAAAATTTTTAAAATTTTTTTAAATGGACAGGTTCAAAAACCCCTAAAAAACCCAAAATCCCCCGTGGATCCCTAAAAAATTTTAGACTAAAAAAAAAACCATCAAAGCAAAATATTATTAAAGTAAATTAATAATACATGCTCATATTTTTTTTCACCTTTTTTGACATCTATACAGTTTCTTTTTCCAACCAATTTTTAAATTGGCTTTTTTTTGGTTTTTCCCCCCCATATACCTTTTGGGTTTTTAACCTTTTGTTTTCCCCCGTGTTGTTGTGATTGGAAGAAAAATCTTTAAATTTTTCCCCGCTGGGTGGGGGGTTAAAATCCCCAACTCTTGTTGCCCCGTGTGGAAACTGGCCCCCGGCTAAGACAAACCAAACCCCAAGTAAGGGGTTGGCAACCCGTGCAAAATTGAATAAATCCTGTGCCTTAGAGGGGGTGTCTTCAACGGCACCTCGTAGATACGGGCGATCTCTCAGATATCGGGCCCTTTCCCCGGGTAATCGGGGTTGCCGTGGTGGATATTTTTTTCCCCACCCCCAAACAAAAAGCGGACAAAACCGCTTTTGGGGGAAAAAAAGTAAAAAATTTGGCTCCCCGAAACGGATAAATCCTTTGGGGGAAGGTTTTCCCCCAAGGGGTCCCCCAGAAAAAAGGTCCCAAAACCAAAGGGGAAAGTGAATCCGTTTAAAATTTCCCCTAAAGTCGGGCCCCCTTTTTAGGAAAAAGGGTTAAAAAATCACAAAAAAAGGCCCCGGAAGGATCTAATTAAAACCAAGGGGCGGACGGAACCGCTTTTGGGGAAAAAGGTTTTTTGACAAACCGAAAAGGGAAAAAAGGGTTTTCATAAAACCGGAAAAGGGGCCCAAAAAGGGGAAAAATCTGGTCCCTATAACGGACCTGGGGCCTACCCACGTCACTAAACCAGGAGAATAGGGCTGACGGATCTAATCGCCTGCTCTTTTTTATTTCCCCAAAAAACGGGGAAAAAGAAAAATTGTGCGGGGGGGGAAAAACTCCCCCAATCAAACCCCCGGTTTTTAAAT
The DNA here is from genome assembly GCA_019359885.1 of Listronotus oregonensis. NCBI lineage: Eukaryota > Metazoa > Arthropoda > Insecta > Coleoptera > Curculionidae > Listronotus > Listronotus oregonensis. The sequence goes on from JAHBCN010002112.1 coordinate 5,012, forward strand.
CTGATTCTTTGGGGGGAAACAAAAAAAAGTGTGAGCCACAATTGACCGAGCCGTCGCGGTGGAGGGAAAAAAAGTCCCTTTTAAAACCCCCCACCTACCTTTTGGGGAAAGGAATTTTTTTTTTCCTTATATTTCTTTTAAATAATTTTAAATTAAAAAGTAAACAATATCGGTTTTGGGATTTAACGGTTAAAAAATATTTTACTGTAAAAAACCCCGAAGGTGGGGTTTTTAAATTTTGTTAAATAATTTTTTTTAAAAAAAATAACCTTAATTTGTCTTTTTTTCCCCAAAGCTTTTTAAGGGGGTTTAAAAAACCCAAAGAATTTTTTGTTATATATTAAAATAATTCTTTCGGGAATTTCCCCGACTTTTCGATTCTTTTCCGCGGTAAAAAAGGAAAAATCCCAAGGGGTTTTGTTTTCATAGTTACGTTCCATTGATATCACTAAAAATGATTATGCTTCCCCCCAGCAACCGTTTTAAAAAAAAATGTGAAAAACGAAAATACTTTTTTTATACGGGTTTAAAATAGAAAATTAAAAAACCCCCGGGTTTTGAGTTTTTATTAAATTTCCCCCCGAATATTTAATTTTTTTGAAAAAAAAATCTGTTTACACAAAAAAAGTCTTTTTTTTTTAAAAGCATATATTCACCACAGAATACAAACGGGGCCCCCCCCATATAGAAAGGAAAGGGCAATTTGGGGTTCCCCCCAAGCACTGCAGGGGTTCGCGGCCAAAACGCGCTTTCGTTTTCCTGTCTTTGAACCCCGGACGGGGGGGAAGTCTGTTTTTCATAATTATTTGCACGTAGGGGGATAACATTCGTTTTTATCAGAGTTTTGGGTCAAAACAATAAAAAAATTTTGTTTTTGATTCCAAAAAAAAAATTTAAAATTTAAAAAACCCAACAAAAAAAAAAAAATTTTTTAAAAAAAATTTAAAAGAAAAAAAAAAAAAAAATCTAAAAAATTAATTAAAAATAAAAGTATTCAAACAATCCACCCCCTTCCCCCTAAACAATCCCCCAAAACGAAAAAATTTTTGAACATTGTTTAACATCACGGTTAATTTTTTTTGAAAAACATAGTTTTACCGAAATTCATAAGGGGTTAAAATAAAAAAAATTTTGGTTTTTTAAAACCCAAAAAAAATAATCGTTAGGAGCCAGATGGGGGAAGGGCGGCCCCCTGGTTAGCTCTCAAACAATAAGAGGTTTTTGAAGGGGGGTTATTTAAATAATCCAAAAAAACGTGCTTTGCCCCGGGGCCCAACCATCTTGTTGAAACCACACCCCATTAAATCGAGGACCTCCAATCGTCAATTTTTTGGAATTTTTTTCTGAAAAAAAAGGCCCAAATATTTTGACCAGTTAAGTTCCCCAAATCAATGAAGTAGGCCCCCAATAACATGTTTCAGATTTTTTCCCTTTTTAAAAGGAAGGGTTCAAGTTAAAAACCTATAAATTTTTTCCAGGAAATCGGGTGTGGGGGGGTTTTATGAAGGGGGAAATGGGACTTATCGGAAAAATTGTTTCGAATAAAATCTTTATTTTTTTTTGCCTTATTCATCATTTTTTTTTAAACTCCTTTCCCCCTGATATTCCCCTGGGATAAATTTTTGGGGGTTTTTGAACTTTTTAAAAACTTTTTTTTTTTTTTAATATTTCTCCCCCCCCGTTCTTGTATTAAAAAATTAACCCCTATCCAAAAACCCACGTTTAACGGGGTTGGTTTTTTCCTTTAAAAATATAACAAAATTTTTCCTTTGTTCCTTATTAATTCCCCTTGGATTTTTTTATTTTAGGTTTTTTTGGGGGCTTTTTTTTTGGAAAAATTTTTTAATTCTTGAAATAGTAGTTATTGGGGTGTGGCCTTTTGGGGTTTGTAAAAAAAATATTTTTTTTTTTTAAAAAAATTATTCCCCCAAAAAACCACTGAAAATTTTTTTAACTTTTTTCTTAATTTGTAAATATCCATTTTAGGTTTTAAATTTAAAAGGTTTTTTTTAAAAACCCCTTTTTCCACCAAAACCCGGAGCGAAATAAATTTTATACATTTATAATTCCCAACAAACAAAAAATTGTGTTTTTGTTTTTCTTAAAAAAAAAGGAATACACACAAATGGGACGGTTGCAAATTCGTCCGGTCCATTATTTTTCCCCCTGGTGGGGTGCCCCTGTCTGTATTGTATTCGATTGGAATTTTTTTAATACGAATTTAAAATTACTAGATTTATATTTGAAAAACCCCGAAAAATTTTCCGTGACACAATTAATAACAGTATGGTTTTAGGATAATCCGTTTTTTAAAAAAAAAACCCCAAGGGGGGGTTAAAATTTCGGGTAATTATAACTTTAAATTTTTTAAAAATTTAAATTTTTAAATTTCGTAAATCCTTTTTGTCAGTTTAGTCTTTTTAAAAACGCCGTTCTGTTCCTTTGTTATGGTTTTTCCCTTTTCCCCCGCATGTTAAGGTGTTTTTTTAACACAAACCTGTACCGTGAAAAAAAACGTTACAAATTAAAATTTTTTTAATATTTATGTCATTTTATTACTTTTCTTTGAAAAAAATTAAAAAAATAATTAAAAGCCCTTTTATCAAAAACCCCCCCCCCCTTTTTTTAAAAAACTAAAAAAAAGCTATTAGGGCCCAAAAAAAAAATTTTGGGGTTTTTTTTCTTTAATTTTTGTTAGTTTTTGGTACTAAAGGTTAGGATACTTTTTAAAATTTTAAAAATTGGGGGGTATTAAAACTTTTATTAAAAAAAACCCTTTTTCTTTATTTGGGCTCTATATAAATTGTTTTTTAAAAAAAAAAATTTTGGCCAAAAAAACCCCAAAGGGGGACTTTCCCCCAAGATGAAAAGAAAAAACCCTTTTTAAAAAAATTAAAAGTTTTTTAACTTAAATTTATATTATTCCAAAATTTTTTAATTTTTAAAAATTATTTTAATTTTTTCCTTTTGGGGTAATTAAAAAAATTTTTTTTTATTTTGGATTTTTAAAGGGTTTTTAAAAAAACCTGAGTACTAGGTATTACAGGTGCAGATTTTTTTGATTTTAAACCTATTTTATTTCCTTAATCCTGTCAACGTTTTTCCAAGTATACTAAAAAAGAAAATTGCTTTTTACGTCACATATTGAAAAATGCGGTAGTGTCACCACGGACTTTTTACAAATAACTACAACTTCTAAAAACCCTTAATTATCCCCATCCATTCAGGACTGTTAGTTTACCGTCTTCCAAAAAACTAACCGTTGCCGAAAAAACGTTTTTTAAAAACTTAAAAATTTTAAACTAAAATAATAAAAAAATGTTTAAACCGGTTTTTTTTAAAACCTTTTTGGATCTGGGTATTTTAAATTAAGGACTATTAAAAAAACTTATGGGGGAAATTCCCCAAAAAATTTAAAATTTTAAAAAAAGGAAAAAATACTTCAAAAAAAAAAAAAAAAACCCCAAAAAAAATAAAGTAAATTTTTTTTTAATGGCAAACAGCATGGAGCATTTCTTTGCGTATAAAGTTTTGACAAAAAAATTTTTTTAAAATTTTAAAAGGTTTTCTTTTTTTATTTGGAAAAAAAATTTAAAAAATTTTTTTCAGCAAAAAACTTTTCTTTAAATTCCAGATATATTTAAAGGGGGGTTTTAAAAAAAAACTGAAGGGGATGTTTTTTAAAAAATTTTAAAAATTTAAGGGGGAACCCCTTTTTTTCCAAAAATTGATGGGGGAAAAAAAAAGAAAAAAAACGTTAAGTCGTTTCTTCTTTCTGAAAAAACTGATTAAGTTTGGGGGGATTAGTGAAAAATACTTAATTTTTAAAATTTTGAAAAAAAGGGTTTTGGGGTAAGACTATTTTAAATAAACTAACACCCTATAATTCTAATTATAACCTCCCCCAGTTTTGTTGTGGGGGTGATTTTTTACAGGGAAAGGGGAGGGGTGGGGCCTTAAAATTAAAATATTTTTTTTTTTTTTGCAGGAAAAACCCCATCAGTAGAATCAGAGTTTTCCATTAATAAAGAACTTTTAATCTGTTAATGTAGAAATTACATATAATTAAATAAAAACCCCTTATTTTTAAAAAAAAAAACATGATATGGCAGAAATTAAGGGGGTTAAAAAAGAAATCTCAATTGGGGGAAATTTTACCCAATTAAAACGCTGAAATTGAGGAAAATTTTTTAAAATTAAAACATTTTATTAATTTGAAATTTTTTTAAAAAAAAACAAGTTCTCATATTTTTAATAAGTATTATTCAAGAAACCAGTTAAAATCTTTATTTATTCAAATTAAATGCTTTTTCGGGTTTTACAAAATACAGTCACTCACAGCCAAATGATGCAGTTTAAAAAGAAAATTTAAGTGTTATGCGGGGGGTGTTTTTTCCCCCGGGGGGAAAAGGCAGTATTAAATTTTTATTAGGGTAACAGGGCCCCAGTATATGTTTTAAAATATCTTTTGAGTGCATTTACGCTCCCCCCTTAGTGGTCGGGCGAAAGGACGGGAAAAGGTGGGCGGAGAAAAACCCCCCACCCCCAAATTTTCTCCTAGCATTAAAAATATTTTTTTTTTATTTAGGTTCTTCCAAATTCGGTGTATCTTTGCAATGTTGTGGTTAGTTGTGGTTATGCAACCTTTCCCCAGGGAGATAACGTTTTGGGGAAATTTTTTTTTCAATTAAATCCCCAAAATTTTAAATTTTAAAGGTAAAAATAATCTATGTCCTGCTGTAAGGGTTTTTTTGAAATATTAGTCGGAGTTAAGAAAAAAAGTATAAAAACCAAACCGTTTTAAAATTGTTTTTTCCTCAAGGAAATATTAAAAAAAAACCCCAAATTAAAAAAACTATTCCCCCGAAGCCTAAATTCAAGAGTTGGCTTTTTTTGGTTTTGAAAATTATAAAAACCAAAACCCTTTTTTTAAAAAAATCATTATGCCCCGAACCCCAAATTGGATCCAATTTCCCGGGGAATGGACTCTTAAGGCAGCATCTTAGGACTAGTGCAAAAAAAATTTGGTATTAATAAAAAATTTTTTTCTTTTACCACGACAATAACCCCAAAAACATCTTTATCAGTTCGTGAATGGGTTTCTCAATAATTCCCCATGTCATCACCTTCCTTATCCCTAATTTGAGTGTCATCGAAAATCTTTAGACACTTTTTTAAGAAAAAGAGCACAAAAAAGTCAAATGAAAAAAAAAATAATTTACAAATAAAAATAACGGAAGAATGGAATATGATATCCAAAGTATACACAAAAAAAATTGGGTTTGGGAAACAATCCCAAAAAATCTTAAAAAAATTATTAATGATTAAGGGGGGAAAAAGTACAAAAAATTTTTAAAAATGTCTTAAATTTTGGGCATATTGTTCATTTTTTATCGTACTATTTAATCATGCATCATTTTGGCTGTGAAATTGAATAATGTGCCCCAAAAAAATTAAAAATATCTTTTTTTTTCTTTTTTAAAATTTTTTTTCAAAATGAAAAAAATCCTTTTTTTAAATGACGTGTTTTTTTTTTTTAAAATTTTGGGTTTTTTAAAAAAAATTTTTTGGGTTAGTTCATTTAAAATTCCCCTTTTAAAAGCAACCCGCATCATTTTGGGTGGAGTCACTGTAGGTAATATTTTTTTTTATGTATGTAATTTTTTCCAAAAAAAAAAGTAATAAAAAAAAATTATAAATTTTATTTTTGTTTGAATATCCGTCTTAAAAAAAAACTTTAAAAAATAAAAAATGTGCACATTATTTTTTAAGGAAAAAAAAAAAATTTTTTTTCCAGGAAATCCTAAAAAAGGGGAAAAATTTTAAAAATTTTAAAAAATGGTGGTAACCATGTTATAACTACTAATTAAGTTTGTACTTAAATTTTTAATAATAGAGGAAGGGAAGGGGTTAAATTTTAGTAAAAAACGTTTTTCAAAAAGAAAATTTTTTTATATTTTCTAAAACAAAAAAAAATTTCTTTATTATTATTTATTTACACTTTCGCAATAAATTTTATAATTTACACAAAACCACTTTTTTAACGTCTGAGATAAAACTACTTAATTTTTTTATTCTAAGGCTAAATGACTTAAGGTAAAGATAAATTATTTTTTTTTTATATCTGGTCCATTTTTTTAAGTATCTACGATATTTACATAAGTGGTATTTATTTATATATACAGTATGTCCCCCGGAAAAAAGGTGTTGAATGGAAAAACTTTTTATTATTGATTTTTAAAAAAAAACTATCTTGATAAAATTTTTTTTTCTTAGAGTAAGATTAGGATGAAACATTTAAATATTTTATAGGGTGTTCAGAAAATTAAAAAAACTTAAAAAAATACAAGAGTAAAGTGCATTTATTTGAAAGATATAAAAATAAGTTACTGGGAAAAGTTGTTCAAAAGTAAAAGGTAGTCTCTAATACCATTTTTCGAAAACATCGGCCTACTTTTATTTATTTGTGAATAAATTTATTTTATTATCAATTAACTAATTCAAATTAACAACTTATTTTTGTACTAGTAGGCGTTGATAGTAAGTTTATTGGCACTTCGCTTTTATAATTCATTAGCCGCAGTATCGAAAACTTTCAATGCTTACAACAGCAAAAATTTGATAAAATTGATATTTAAAATTTAAATTAATAAAAATAAATTTTATCATAAATAAATAAAACTGGGTCGATTTTATCAAAATTTTATTAGAGACACCAATTTTAAACAACTTTTCCTTTAACTTATTTATATCTTTTCAAATAAAGCACTTTCTCCTGTACCTTTTTTAAGTTTTTTAATTTTTCTGAACACCGCGTATAAAATGTTAAATTTTTCTATCCCAATCTTCTCTAAAAGGCTTTTTATCAAGGTAGCTTTTTGAAAAACAAAAATAAAAAAGTTTTCCCTTTTTTCCAAATTTTCCTACAACTTATATCCCACTATTCTGTTTTTCCTCTTGTTTTGCCCTTTAAAGCATGGTAAAAATAAATTGTATTTATGCTTTAAAGCCCACCCGCTTTCAAGAAAATAATGATATTAATACTTTTCAGTTTTTTTCATTAAAAAAAACAAGATTTTTAAAATTTTAAAAAAATGGATTGTTAATCTAAAGGGAGTGTGTTGGATAAAAATTTTTAAACTTGGAAAGAATTACAATTAAAAAAAAAAAATTGTTTAAAGATTAATAATTTGCTTTAAAAATATGTTTTTAAATTTCACTTTGGTTTTAAAAAAAAAAGCTCCGGTTAATGCGGTTCATTTTTTTTATATGGTTTTCTGTTGGAATTCCGGTAACTTTTTGCCTTGGAAGGGAGGAAGGGCTTTTAATTTGTGGATCATAAAAAAAAAAAAACAACCAATCTAAAAATAACTTTTTTTTTAATAAAAACGTTTTTTTTCTTTTGCACACTGTTTATTTTCAGAAACAAAAACAAACACATCACAAAAAAAAAGAAAAAGGAATACGGGTTGGCGGACCCTCAAAACTTAAAATTTGTAGTCTTAGTTCCTTATTTTAACCGTAATATTTAAAAAAAATAACAAAATTAATTTCTTCCCTGTTTCGTTGGTTATATTCAAATATACTTTATTTTAATTAAAATTAATAAAAAAAACAATAATGCAATTTCCAAAAATCTTAATAACATTTTTTTTTACTGTGCGGGTTTTAAAATATTTGTTCCAGTTCCGTCAACGGTGTCCCAAAACTAAAATATGGTTATTGCATTTTGGGGGCCCTCACACTCTTCCCATTTTTTCTGGGTAATGTCATTTGGAAAGACCTACAGTTTCCCTGGCTCCAAACCACACACCGCTGCTGGCTTTTAAAGATCACTCATTAATTTTAATAACTCCAAAACGACTTTTCGCTGGTTTAAAAAAAGCGTTGTTTCAACCAATGCAAAATCATTTCATGTTTTCACGAGTCAACCCTTTTCTGGCTTTATAGGGCATGGAGATGGTTTTCCTAGGGTTTTCGGGGTCGCTGATTGATGGAAGGAGTCGATTAAACTTTCGGTTTGGTTAAGGTTTTAAGGATTTGGGTAATAAAAACAAAAAGTTCCAATAAGAATTATTTTTAGATTTTTTTCTAATAAAAATAAAGAAAAATAAAAAAAAATCGGTTATTTCGTTTTTTGATATTTTAAAAGGGTTTAAAATCTTTGATTTTAAAACGGTATATGTTGGCTCTCTAATTTTGCAACTCTTTCAACTACTTTATATATATATATATATATATATATATATATATATATATATATATATATATATATATATATATATATATATATATATATATATATATATATATATATATATATATATATATATATATATATTATATATATATATATATTATTAAAATATATATATATATATATATATATATATATATATAATATATATATATATATATATATTTATTTATATATATTTTATATATATATATATATATATATATATATATATATATATATATATATATATATATATATATAATATATATATATATATATATATATATATATATATATATATATATATATATATATATATATATATATATATATATATATATATATATATATATATATATACATATTATATATATTATATAATATATATATATATATATATATATATATATATATATATATATATATATATATATATAAAGAAAAAAAAATTATTTTATAAAATAGGGTGATATTGGGGTGGCTTGGTTTCCCCGAATGATTTGGCAACAATTGCCATTATAACAACATTTTGTTTTTTTTGCATAAAACATTAAAAGTATTATAGTAAATGCCCTCATTGTAACTGAAAAGTTTTACCTGGCGTATTCTGTTTTCACTATTTGTGAAGTATCTAGGTGATACCTGGGTCTTTAAGAATACATTTTAAATTTTTTTATAAATTTGGTGTGACGTGTATTATAGATAAAAATGTCATTATTCCAGGGCCTTTGACGTTCCAGGAACTGGAATTAGCGGATAATAGATCTTGATCAACCTGATTAGGTGAAAAAATTTGTTATTTAGATGAAAACGAAGAAGATCTATTCCTCCGGGTGAACCAGCAACTCCCGACCACTCTGATGATGATTGGAATTTAGGGGAGGGAACCCCTTTCCTCGATTGGTTTAATCTTAAAAAAGGGGTTTCCCGGATAAAGATTTTCCCTTTTGAAAATGCAGGCCATTTTTGATCTACATGTATTTAAAGTCCCTACGAATATTTTCAAAAAATTTAATGATTCCTTCTTTGAAGATTTTTAAAACATTTAAAATATGAGGGAAGTAAGTAGGAGGGGAATTCATTGGAAACTTAACTTTGAAAATTAAAAAGTTTTTTGGTTGCTCTATTTAATTGGGATTTACGGGTTTTGCCTCGATTCAAAATTCCCTTGGCCCATGACAAAGTTCCTTTGAACAACATCTCAAGAAATCGTTTTTCAAACTCGCCCGTTAAAGATTGTGACGATGCATTTCAAGAAAAAAAATCCTTAGAAGGTTTTTGGAAGTCAGACCCCCTTTCGATGCAGTCCAAAGGGTTGTAGATTAAAAAGGACCTACGAAGCCCTCTTGTTTAAACAGATGATACCGTTTACTGGTCATGTCACTATCGACAATTTGTTAAAGCAAACCCCAACCCTTGGGCTAAAAAAACTTTGACCAGCTACCCCTACTGGAATACCTCTTGATTTTTATATGAAAGGAGGGGTTTGGTGGAGTCTGATTGATAACTACTGAAAAAAGATTGGGGAAGGATGGTGCTGAAACTCACTGATACTCTTCCGGGTTGGGGGTATCGGTTTTTACTGACAGATCTTTACCTTTCCCATAGATTCTCTCATTCTTGATTATCCCGCTCCTGGAACAATAATGGCAAATAAAAATTCCATAAAACAATCTTTCTGCAATTGAATTAAAAAGGGAGGACAGGTAAAAACGATTATAAATGGTTTGATAATAAAAGGTTTTTTTGCTTCTTCTGATTGTGGTTAAAACCAGAAGGGAATGTTAGGGTTGGTAAAAAACAGGAAAACAAACTATTAATATCAAACAACCGCAAATCTTGAATAAATATAACGCAAAAATGGGCTGCGTGGATCTAGATCAGTGATTGGAAAAATGCTTGAGAAACCGAACTAATTAATGGACTATTCGATCAATTTACCACTTTATTACTTTCTTAGCTGCTGACTGGCGGGAGTATCGGAAAAACGCAAAAGCTGTCCTTTCCCAAGAAGGAAGTATTGGTTATCTCGATTTTAAATTATCTGTGGCAAAAAACCATGATAACAAAAAAACAGGAAAAAACATTTTTATGGAAGTTGTTGCCTGAAGTAGAAAGGGGGAAAATTCTGGTTAAAAGAAGAAGTGGCATCATACGAAAAAAAGAGCAGGAAGTGGTAACCCCATTGGAAATTTACGAAATCCTTAAAGCAACACGATCAAGATGTCGTTTCAATGGTTCAATAATCTAACTTTCCAAAAAATTTTAAATCTTGTGGCATTTATTTGTTTAATTTTAGAGAAATTGTTTTCTACGTTTCATCAATAAAATTTATCTTATTTTCCCCAATTTAAACTAAGGTGTTTTTCTTTAAAAAAATATATATATATATATATATATATATATATATATATATATATATATATTATATATATATATATATATATATATATATATATATATATATATATATATTTTAATAATATATATATATATATATATATGTATATAAAAATATAAAATATATGTATATAAATTTATATTTTATATATATATATATATATATATATATATATATATTATATAATATGTAATTGTCTTATCTTAAAATTCAATCCCTAAGAGGTTCTTAAAACTTATTATCTTATCAATAAGTTATATTATTATGCATAATATATAATATATCATTTCTAGTTTTTTGTTACAAATAAAACCCGTTTTCCAATTTCTTTACGGAATAATAAAAATGAAATTGATACATCTAATTTTTGTATTAGGACTTTTTGCAGTTGGTTTAGTTAATGCATCATCGTCAGGTAAGAAATAATATTAGAAAATTATTGTTTAAATAAACTGGAATAATATTAAAAATAGTTGCCACATTGAACAAAACCTGTGAGGATTAACTAAAGCAATATAAAAAAAAATTGAAAACATTATGGGGTTGAAGGACTTCCCTTTTAAGGCCCGCTTTAATAACAGTACCTATCAATTACATATTTTAAATTTCAAATTTTATTTAAAAAAAATATTTTATAAATTTATAAGCATATAATTAAAGGTTAATTTATAGTTATATAACTATTTTAAGCACTTTTCACAATAAAAAAAAAATAAGTAAGTTTTAAGTAATAAAGAACATTACAAATTTAAAGTTTAATAAACCAAAAGTATTTTATTTTAACTTGGTTTAAAAACCAAAAATTTTAAAATTAAATATTAACTAAAAATTTTAAATTTTTTTATAAAGGTTGAAAAGTAAAACAAAAAAAAATCCCAAAAATTTTTTAAAAACATTGGCTCGGCTAAATTTCCCAAATTTTGCAAAGTGGTAGCTTTCAGCATCCTAATCCAAGGTCTAAATGACCTAAAACCAAACACCCACCCCCTCTTCGCCCGCCCGCCTCAAAGTCCCCCTACAACGTTCCCTTTTCTATCCCCACGTAATTCCTTTTTGCATTCCCCCTTGCTTTACATACAACATCGGGGAATCTATTCCCCTTTGTTTTTAATAAAGTTTTTCGACTTTTTTTCCCTTTTAAACCTTCTTTCGCCCTCTACCTTCCTTCATCACTCATTGTCCTGAAGCTTTGCCGAAGCTCCCAACAAACTCTTTTCGACGTCCGATTGTTTAACTGTTTCCTGTTCCTTCTTTAATGTCTTCCTTTCTTCCGGTTAAATATGGTTTTTTTATCCTACCCTGGTGTCCTCCCCTCTCCAATTGTACCATTCCAAAGTTTTCCTTCATTTTCTTTGAAATTTTTTTCCCAACTTGGACAGAAAACTGGGGGTCTTAAAAAATGGTTAATAATGAAGGTGAAGAATTGAAAAAGAGGTGAATATTTGCAATTTTTAAAAAGATAATCAAACAGTTATAATCGGACCGATGAAGTATCATTGGGAAAACGGAAATTTTATAGTAGGAAAAGTTAAAGAAATGGGAAAAATAAAAATTTGGAAATAAAAGAACTTAAAAGTTGATTGATTGATATCGATTGATAGAACTTTTCATCAGCAAGTTAAAAGCTACCTTTTTTAAAATTTTGGAATTTTAAAAAGACTGATTTTAAAAATTTGCGTTTCATAACAGTTTAAAACTCCAAATAATTGGGTTTATTTAAAAATACAGCCCCCAAATAAGGACTGCCTTTCTGGGTTTCCCCTTTTTGTTTCCCTCTACAAAAGTTGTTGGCACAAGAAAATATTTTTCGTAAGCAATAATTGTGCGTACTGGCACGCAAGTAACTGAT
>JAHBCN010002112.1:20000-111428 GCA_019359885.1 Listronotus oregonensis
GTTGAATATGCCATGGATATGATATGCCAAACAAAAAATATCTAGAATTTTAGTCATTTAAAAAAATGAACTTTGTTCTTGTATGGACTTTTTGATACATCCTGTATACATAACGTTGTTTGCAAAATGTAGAGCAGCAAAAACCAAAATATTTTTGTATAAAACATTTTCTCCCAATTTGAATATTTAAAGCAATAAACGGGGGGTCTCACTTCACAGACTTTCCCTGTATATATTATATATATATATATATATATATATATATATATATATATATATATATATATATATATATATATATATATATATATATATATATATTTTTTTATATACATATGGTATGGCCCCAGACTGAAAAGAGAACGACAACAATCTCCCCTTTTTCCCCTTCCAATACGACGACGGACGACGAGGCACAGTGAGGCGAGTGATAGGATAGGCCGGACATTCATTATTATTTCGTTTCTACTGGTCCTACCGATGTTGACAAAATTAAAGTAGAAGATAGATGACCACAAGAGGTACCTAAATATACAACAAAATACAGAGCATTAAATTTAAAAACATGCATCATCGTGATGTCACACTTTTCTGTGACACACTCTGTAACCAAATTATTTTCCTGAAATGCACCGTAGGTTAAGAGTGCATTTACGCTACACCTTAGGGGTCGAGCGAAAGGACGCGGAGACGGTGGGCGATGACTTACAAACTTCCACTACCACAATTTTCGTATTGCCGCATTAAAAATATGATATTTTATTTAGGTTCTTCCAAATTCGGTGTATCGATGCGATTTTGTTTCCGATTGCAAGCCTACAGGAGATAACGTTTTTCGGTAACAATTTTTCACTTAAATGACATAAATTATACACCATTTTAAAGGTAAGGAAATAATGTATGCCTCTGCTGTAACGGATTTTTGAAATATGAGTCGAGTTAAGAAAAAATGGTATCTATATGGTATATATAACCGATTTTAGGGTGATTTTCACTCAAGGAAATATTAAAAACTAATTCCAAATTTAAAAAACTATTACAGCAGAAGCCTAGATATAAGTGTTGGCTTTCATATAGTTTGGAAAATTATCAATAACTTATACCGTTTTTAAAAAAAACATTATGCCCCAAACCCCAAATTGGATCCAATTTTCGCGGCGCTAATGGACTCTTAAAGGTAACGTCTGCAAAATATAAAATTTTATATTAAATAATAAATGAGCTACATAAGACGAGAGGTAAGCTCAGGAACCCCATATATATATATATATATATATATATATATATATATATATATATATATATATATATATATATATATATATATATATATATATATATATATATATATATATATATATATATATATATATATATATATATATATATATATATATATATATATATATATATATACACGAAACATTTTATTATATTTTCATCCCTATTATAACTTTGTAACCGTTCCATACGAAGGTTTGAGATTTGAATGTAAATTTACATGAGTATTCTTACTAAGTACCTGGACAAAAATTGTGTCAAAAAAGTTATGTCTGATACAATTTACCTTTTGGACTTCAAACCAGGTGCGATTAAGGGACATTAAAATGAGTAATTTTCATACTTCATATTCAGGTAAAACCATTGATTTCACCTACAAAGGAAGGTATACTGACAAAAAAAGCATAGACCCCTCCCTTTCTTTTTTATTTATTAAACTGAGAAAAAAAAAGTAGAGTTTACATCAAAAACACTTATGTAAAATAAGACCCAAGTTCCTAGCCAAAAAATCGGCCTCTTTAGTACTGAGGTCCTAGGGGGAAGAAACAGCCTACCATATCCTGTGCGAATGTAAAGCATTGGATCACAAAAGACAGGCATTATTTGGGCAACCGGAAATGAGCCCACAGGAATATATCAACCAACCAGTTTCGGGGTTATACAGACTTGGAGAAGGAACAAGACTAATGGGAGGATTGATATAAAAGACAATGGAAGATTAGGCACAAAAAGTCCATGAGGCGGCGCTGCCTCCGGTAGTTAATCAAGACGGCTTCCAGGGAAGAAGAGGAAAAAGTACTAAGGTCTAAAATTAGACCAATTTTTGTCCACAATTTTGTTTCAGTCTTTTTTGACTTGACAAGTTTTTTACTGATCTGTCTGTATTAATAAAAGAAAATGTCTCTGTTAATTAAAAAGAACACGGACATAAATAAACAGCTGGCGCGGCAGCCAACTTGTCATTCTACCACGTAAAAATAAAATAAGTTGAAAGTTGGTAATCTTTAAGGTTAATTTTTTTATGTTATTAGTCTGTATAAAGGTCTTCTAAGAATAACCTATATTTAACTTTTATTTTATTTTTATGTTATTCGTCTGTATAAACCCCCTTTTTATTTTGGTATTAGTAGTTCGTTTTAATACATTTTTTAATATTTTGATTAAATAATTGAATTAAAAAAATGCTTTTTTATGCTTAAGAGTTAACAGAGTATCACTCTACAAATCTTTTTCGACTTGTTAGAGCTTTTTTAAAAATACATAAAATAATAAAGCCAGAACCAAGTTTTGTTGAAAGGCTTTCAACATGTCCAGACGAGGCAATATACATATTTATTTATAATCGGCATGTCTACGTAATTTATTTGGTTTTTAGTGGGAAAAGTGGTGCTCTAAACAGATACTTTTTTGTATCTTGTTGTAACTTTTTTATACCATATTTTGACGTACGAATTAATTTAATACTATTTAAATCTATAGAATTCTTTAGTTCTACAAAATGGGTGGAAATTAAAGAGTTTTTTAAACTCTTTATAATAAATGTTTTATGTGTTTTTAGACCAGTCTTTATATTTTTCTACTATACCAATTAGGAAAAATTTTTAGATTTTTTTTACGACAAAGAATTGTGTTTTGTTAAACAAAAAAAACTCTAATAGACAATCTATAAAAAAAGAAAAAATATTTTTATAGTATTATGGAACGAAAGTAACAACAAGTTTGATTTTATAAATTATATTTCAAAAATTAGTAATTATGTATGTAACTAACTAGATAAACTGGACTAAAAAATATTTTCTGTAAATTTGTTTAACCTAGGTAGACACTTACTTAGTAAAAAATAGAAATAAGATGGAAACATTAGCCACGTAAATCGTTTATATAAATAATTGTGCAGACTGTAATGCAAAATGTATTGGTTATAAGAATAAAAATTAAACTAAAAGAAAAAATAATATAAATTATACACAGTTTAAAACGTTGGAATTTATACTAGATATTAAGAACATATTTTATAGATTCATAGAGTAATAAATTACTTTACAGAAAAGTATAAGACCCAATTTATAAAAACAAGTAAAAATTTAAATAAATTGAATAAACAGGACACCTCTTTTTACTAATACCGAAATAGATTTCGTGGATATAGAGACTATAAACCGATATATTGCCACATCTAGACTTTTTTAAAACCCGCAACAAAGCGTTGGAATAAGCCAATAAAAAGTATAGCCAATAAAAAGCCTTCAGTCTCTGCGAACATCTTCCCCGGCGTCAGCCAGCAGTTAGACGCTAACTTGTCGACATTTTCCTGGGTGATCTCATTGGGATGACGTCCATGGCGAGGCTTCTCCAACCAGGCTTGCAGCTTCTCCTGATCATTTCACGATCCATCAGTCGCAACGGTGCATAATAATTGGTGTTTTGGGGAAAAACTTGCCAGTCTATTAAAATAACTACGTAAATTTATTATTTGTTGATCTAATTGCTTACCAATATCCACCAATCCTCTTCCTCCTTGATACCGTGGAAGCGTTGCTCGTTCAGTTGCACTACGAGGGTAATATTTGTGTGCCTTTGTAAGTAGTGTTCTCATCTTTCTCTATAGCTTATTGAGGCCAGTTTTGCATCATTCCACAATTCCAAAGGAGTAAGTGAGTGCGGAGCATGCGTATGTATTAAGCGCCTGAAACAGATTTTTCCTATTTAGATAAGTTTTTGGGACCTTCCATACCCTTCTGATAAATTCGTTTGGTTCTACGTCCTTCATTATTTGGTGGTCGATTCTTTGCACCTGTTTTATTCCCAGGTACTTATAGATCTCTTTTGCCTCCATTGCAGCGATATTCTGACCGTCTTGCATCTCAAATGCGCCCTGTTGTATCTTCCCCCTAACTATGTTTAGGGCGCAGCATTTTTGAAGTCTAAACTGCATCTCAATATCACCGAAACACTCCTCAACAATTTTAACCATTTGCTCGAGCTGATTTGTGGTAACTCCCATCAGTTTAAGGTCATCCATATATAGCAGATGATTCAGCCTTATTACATCTTTGTTGTTATTCCTAATGCTAAAGCCATACTAAATTGAGTTTAGACGGCGTAAGAGTGGGTTCATTGCAAGGAAGAACCACAATGGACTTAACAAATTACCCTGAAATAAACCCCTTCGTATTAGGATTGTGCCAGTTTCGATGTTGTCGCTGGAGGGCACTTGCAGTTAAACTTAAGTCCTCCACGTTAACATGATGTTCTCTAAAAACCACACCATATAATTATCGACCCTGTTTATCCACAGTATAGCCGCAAGCCACTCATGTGGTACTGAATCAAAGGCCTTTTTGTAGTTTACATGGGCAGCAAAAAGGTTTTTACGACCAGTGTCGGCCTGGTTACAGACGACAGAATCGATGATAAGCTGCTCCTTGCAACCCATTGCGCCTTTGGCACATCCCCTTTGCTAAATTGCAATGATGTCGTTTTGCTCACAGCGTGCTTAAATACGTTGTGTAAGGCAAGATGTGATTACTTTGTAAAGCGTGAGAAGGCAAGTGATTGGCCGATACTGCGTTGGGTCTTTTGTATTATACTGATCCTTTGTGATCCGTGTGAGAAACGATGGCATTTTCTGTGAATTAAGTAAAAAATCATTTATTAGAACTAATTAGAAAGCCAATTGATGGTGTGTGCACCAAAACTTTTAAAGCCAATAATTCTGGTCAGATCCAGGTGCCTTCCAATTGGTGGAGTCCCTTGACAATGACCGATATTTTTTCGGTGGTAGATGGCACGAATTGCATCTGTCTGTATTCCTGGCAGACCTAATGTTCTTTATTTACCCAGCTAGCATTGATATTACAGGAGCCGGATGTGGCTAATTGACCTTTCCAAAACTCCTCTATCTGTTCTTTACTAGGGTACCCGAATCTGCCTCATCATATGATGAATTTAATTTCCGATAAAGAACCCTTTCCGTCCACTAGAATAGCGCATTGTCTCGTTTTCGGTTATTGTAGTCCCTATATATCCTTAACTGTCCTGCAAAAACAGACAGTTTCTTTCTTTTTATTATTAAATACAAAGATACAACATGATGGATTTCATGGCGCCGAACCCATAGTCTCCGCGTCCACTTGGACCGTGACCTTTGTCCAAATTCATTTGCCTCAGTAAACGAAGGGACCCAAGGACAATAGATTCCTAAACTTTTATCACCAGTTGTTCGGGTAAATGTACGTTCTGTTGCATGTCTTTAATTTTAACATCTTCCTTGGTAAGTTTTAATTTAAGCAGCATTTGTTTTCTCATCTCATCTTGACTTTGCTGAAATTCTTCTTTTAGGTGTTTTCGAATTTTTACTTTACCATTTTTTCTTTAAGTCCTTGTTTCCTTTCTTCCTGGTTTTTTTATGTCTTTTTAAATTTTCTCGATTTGTTGTCTTGGTTTTGCTTGACCCCTTTTCATTCTTTTGATTGGTCTTCTTTTCTCTTTTTAGACCTTTTTTTTATGGCTGCGCCGGGCTGTGATGTTCTGCTCTATGCTGCTTAGGTAGGAATCAGCCTTAATACGGGACTTATTAGGTGACCAGTTAGATCCACTGACCTTACGGTTTAAATTACGTTAAGGAGCGAGAATATGAACTTTAGACTATACAACGTATTATGGCACAAATTCAAAACATAGGTATTTATTTAAAAATTATGACGCACCACATAAGTAGTTTTAAGCTTGACGACCGCTTTTAAATTAGCCCTTCCACCAATCTCTTACTATTTAAGTATGATTAACAAATGCACCTTATGAATATAATAACTTTTTTAGATGCACCTTATAAAGATTTGGTTTCTGATCTTAACGCTACCATAAATAGCCTTGTCGCTCAAATTTCAGATCCAATAGAAATTAAAGACCAAGCTCATGATTTTGTGGACAACATTATAAGGTAAGCAGTGGGTTAAATTTAAAAAAGAAATTTAAATTTAATAGAGTTTATTAAAATTTTATTCCATTATACCAGTCGCTACAATAATCTTTGTACTTAAATATCTGGCACTAGGCTGAACGAAGACGACCATCGTTAGTTGCTTAAAAGTAGAGGCTACTGCGTAACTTCCACCAACATTTTCGATACTATAAATAATGCATGAGAACTTTTTAGCAAAAATCATATGAATTCACTCAAAAAAAAATAGTAGAAGTCTATTTTAAAAAAACATAATACCTACTTCTTTGGTGTTTAAAAATCGTTAAAGTCACTCCTATCTGCAGGGAATCTCTTGTCGAGTCTAGGTGGAAGGCCCTCCGCTACCGGACTGGCGCTGGACTTCCGAAGTGTGTATTCTGCATAACTACTAAGATTTGCATTGTTAGATTTGGAGGCACTGGCCGTGCCTACCATTACGGCATTTAGCCTGCCGGCGTCATTTCTTGATTGCCACGCATTTTGTTTTTTGGATTGAAGCCTCAGCGTATAAAAGCCGTTGTTGCCTTCGGTTGATTGTCGTTCATTTGTATTTATATACTTTGAATATTTCGAATGATGCTTTATGCATCAGATTACAATTACTTATACTATTACATATACTATTAAAATTGTTAAAGCAAAGCGCCTAGTGGCAGTTAGTACCCTTATCTGCCACACCTTTTGCACTGCACTAACTTTTTCTCCTAGCGTCACCTTTCTGACCACCCTTACGTTGCTCAAAAGGGGTATATTTTGTACTTCTGTCATCTTTAGGTTAGCGCTGGTTACAACCAGGTGCATCGGCCTCATTTTCGTTTTCATGTTTTTGGCATCCATGTTGGGGTATTGTTGGGGAAGTTTTTCGTTAATTTTCGCAATATCTGAAAGGTGGTCAAGGCCCTTCAATACGAATAGTACAGTCACTTAAGGGTTATACCTCCGAATTCTTTAAACCTTTATCGATTTGCGTGAAAATTGGTGAGTAGTTAGAGGGTTCCTCAAGTAACAAAAGTGACACAGTAAAACTGTTTTTTTAAAATAACTCCAAAACTATACGTTTTTCCAAGAAAATTGTTTCTACCAAAATAAAAGCTTCTAAAAAAACAAAGCGGCTATTTTTTAATAGACATTTTAGATTAAATCTAAAGCGACTTATTATAGCTTTATAAAAGTATCATTTGTTTGTGGGTACTCGAACGCAAGTGTTCAAGGTTGAATAACGGACAACCGATACATTTTTTGGAAAATATTTTCAAAATACTTTTTAAAGTATATGCAAAGAATTTTCAGATTAGCCGTGGATTAAGTGGATTATATTCTCGCATTGTCCGTTGGACTTCTTCATAGCTCGTCACCTCGCAGAAAGCAATAGCAAACCACTGTGTAGTATTTCTGCCTAGTAAACCCTCTCATATGTGCTTCGGAAGGTACGTTAAGCGAGTGGTTGCGCATATCTGTGCAAAAGCAGTAGGTACGCAACACAGATATGTGCGTGAGGGCGCCTACGCTCTGAATAGGGTAGGCAGAGTAAAACCGTAAGAACATGTCACAGAATATATATTTTACCCAACTAAATAGGATTTCCACCGACTAAATGCTTAAATTTAATTTTTTTTCAATTTTTGAAAAAGGGCTGAGTTCATGTCACTTTTAAAGTTAAAGTTAAAATAAGCTTGATTTTAAATTTTCATAAAAATTGATGGATGTATAAAGCATTCGGAGGTTATAGCGTATTTTTACCTTTAGTGACTGTACTAGAAGAAATGTAGCCATTTTCTTTGATTGTGTAAGTCTGCCACTGTTCTTGTACTTCAGTTAAAGCATTTGTTTGTATTTTTTAAATGCATCTAATGCGTCGCAATCAACGAACTAAAGTCCTTGAGTTCGTTGGTCGCAATATACAATGGTGGTGTATTCCGTTGTTTTAATTTTGTATTTTTTGTTTCTATAGAGTAGTTTAAATTGTTAGTAAATTATTTAAATACTTTATTTTGGTTAAAGTCCCTTTAATCACAAATTGACCTGTTTGCGTAGTGTTTTTACCTGTCTTTTCAGTATTACTATCCGGTTTGGTATGATAATTGTTTGCTTATTTAAATTGGTTCCGCTTAAGCTAGAGAATCATGCGGGTTGGCAGCATGGGATGAGTTGTTTAAGTTGTTTTGAGCTGTGGTACTGCTCCCGATGAAAGAGGCTTTTTGCTCGAGGTGACGTTCTTCCATATATCTTTCGATAGCCGGTCGTTGATTCTTGGAAACTTTTATACATTGATTTTTTTCTGTAACAGAGCATATCCTACAGGTTTGGCTAACCTTGCAGAGAACTATAGCTGGGTGAAATCAAATCCTTTTGGAGTCGAATCCAAAAATCAATTTCTTTTTAAAGATCCGAAGGCTTTTAAAAATAGGATCCGTGATCCGTATTTGCTATATAATTTTAAAATGATCCGGAATCAATTCCTTTTTAAAGGGATCCGATACCAAAAAAATGGATTTCTTATACTTCTTATTTAAGACAAATGCCAAAATTCCTCTATTTTAAATACGCCGTTTAAAATTATCAAATTTTCACCCAAGTTTCCTAATTTCCAAATTTTGACCTAGCCACCCTAATATCCTTATATCCCGAATCTAGGGCGAATTGCTTTATAAATGCCAAAATCCGCCATTTTGAATCTTTCATTTTAAATTTCCAAATTTTAAAATAAGATTCTTAATTAGCATCACATTGATTTTTGAAAATTAGGATAAAGAACATCTGACTATTAAGATCTTGAAATAATGAAACACACCTAAGAAGAAGTAGAACAAAAAATCTCAGTATTTTAAGAGGTCGAGATTTTCGGATAGGAACGTGTCCTTTATTTTACATAAGTACTTTTAGTGGGGTAGTATTAACGCAGTGTTTTAGGCAATATACTGAATAAAAAATAAAACGAGGATTTTTTTTTTGTATCTTTAGAAATTCTGGTATCTTCAAGATTATTGCATTTTGTGTAAATATGTTTTATACAATTATTTGCAGCAAAAAAAAATACTAATAATATTTTTAATTAAAGTACCTCATAAAAACAGCTTTTGTTTCTTTAACTTCTTTGGCACGTAAAAAAATGCATAATTAAAAAAAAGTACTGAAGATATCGTATCGTATTGTATCAAAGCATGATGAGTTCCCTCGCTAGGGCCCTGAGCACTAAGGCCTAAACCCATTATGCTGTACACCAACCCTTTAGCATACACAAGTTCCGAAACCCTGTCCTATCCGTTATGTTTGCATTCCTTTTGCACTGATCTGGCACTATCATTTTGTCTACTAGAGCCCCAATTTCCTTACTAGTGATGCGAGTCCTGTTAGTGGTAGGAATATTTGTCAACCATGTCCTTCCTAGACATTTCCCTCTGGTGTGCCCTAGTGCGCCCTAGTGCTGGGCAATCTCTAAGTATATGAATGTCGTCCTCTCTTTTATCTCCACACTATCTACATATACTTGTCTCACTTTTTTCTATCTTGTTGCGGTAGTGTCTGTTTGTACAATGACCTGTCAGTATGCCTGTCAGGTTTCTCATTTGCACCCTACTAAAGTCCTTTATGCTCATCGCTAGGTCCTTCCAGATGTCTTCCCCACTAAAAGCCTTTAATTGTCTGGCTTTGGTCTTTTTCCTGTTCTCATCGAACCGTTTGTCTATCCATGTAGCTTTCTCTGTAATACCGTGGTATATGAGATTCCCATGGTATATTCAGGTTCACTGTACTCAGAACCAAAATTGACGCGTTTGTCAACCATTTTATTCCCCGGGATCCCTTTGTATCCAGGGACCCATTAGAGGGTGACTCTGGTGGTTTTCGTTAGTTTATTGATTGCTTCCCGACATCTCTCCGTAAGTTCTTATCTGTATTTGTTAGCGCCCCAATCGCTGCCTTACTGTTAATATGGTTATCTTTTCCCTGTAGCTTCTATTAAAAACTAAAGATAAAATTTGTAAAATATCTTTACGCCTTTTATAAAAATTATTTTTTTTTTGCTTTTAACATTTATTTTTTTTTTTAATAAAAATTATAAAACAAAATGGTAATATTTTTTCAACAACCTATGCTAGGATATATGGACAACAATTTAATTAACGTCCACTTCACATCCATTCTGATGTAGCAAGCATAGATGTTGCTTAGTAATAACCTAAAAAAGCACTTTGTAACAAAATGCCTTTGTTTTTATTATTTTTTTTAGTGGAAAAGTGAATATATCTGGTTTTAAAATATTTGGACTTAAAGACCTGGTAGCCTCGAGCATCTCAATACTCTGGAATTTGGACGCAACCATTTCAATTCCAAAAATTACCATAAAGTCAAATTATTTTATTGATCTTGTTTTTATTGACCTTATTGCCCTTTTTGGAAATGGTACCATTGAGTAAGAAATATTGTTTTATACCAATTGCTTAGTTTTTTATTAACCCATAGACTTAAGGGATCTCTTTGGATGCTAAAACATATTTTTTAAGATGGGTCTATGTGGTTGATTTTTACCAATTCTTTAACGTTTTTTGCTAACTATTAGGCTTGTGTCTGAATATCTATAAGCATAATTACTGTTTAAATTAAATTTAATTATAAATTTTATAAAAGACATCCAACATTTATTAAAATAGATTTACCCATAATACAAATACGTACATAACCAAATTTTAACTTATTTTAAAACAAAGAGCTGATTTTAATAATGTCATTAGACTAGCTAAAGGTATATAAGGGTTTTTGGCCTACTGAATCCGAATATGGTAATTGCTTGTCCATTCATCTAGGGTCACTTTGAGCTCCATTTAAGGTCATTTCAAGGTTAAACCATAAACACATGGTTAGAAATATTTGAAAAAAAAGCACTAGTAAGTTTTTGGAGTCACGGAATAAGATTAAGATATTTGCTTAAATACGGTCACGTAGGGTTTATTTTAAGGTCCTTTTAAGGTTATTTGAAGCTCAAAAAAAAAGGGTTGGTTCTGGTTAGTTTTGGTTAAACACAGGTATGTTTTTATACAAAACAATTTTATACAACACAAATAGGAACATTAACAAAAACACAAACAGATACACAAATACACAGAGAACCGCCATCGCCATGTTCATGCCGTTGATTTGGGATAAAGCCAAGAGAGGTAATAACATGATTTAACTGTATTTAAATTGATGTTTAAGCAGAATATATCAACCACCTTAAAATGACCTTTAAGTGCCCCTGTGTGGTCAAGCAAATGACCTATTTGAATTCAGCGACCCAAAAATCTACTTGTTTTTTTTTTCAGATATGTTCAACTATTTGCTCTTGGTTTGACCTATAAATGTCTTTAAAAAAATTCTAAATGACTCCTAACCAATTATTCTTGATTTAAAGGGACTTCGAAATGACTGCTTAATGACTTTGCATGGACAGCAAATACCATATCAAATCAACATATTAAAATGAAATCTTTTTGAAAAATTTTTGCCATTTTGACAGATTTTTTTAATTGGTTTTGTGACGAGTCCTTTACAAAAATAAAAATAATAAAAATTCAAAGAGTGTCTAAAGGTTAATTCATAAACTTGTCGCTGGCTTTGGCGACGGCGTCTCCGCTAGCGTTCGAAGTTAAAGTATTCATTTTACGGTCAGACATTTATAAAACAGCGTTGACCTACGTTGGCGCTGAATTTGGCTTTGGAGATAATTCAAGTTTAACTTCGGCACTGATGTTTGCCTAACGATTGTAGTAATTTTTAGTTTGCAAAGATTAAGGTTAATAGTACCTTAATTTTAAAATATTTATTTGCCAATTTTTCATTTTTATGAATCGTTTAACAGGTCGTTTAAATACATTTTAATACACACAAACCAAGGAATTTAAACATCAACAAAAATGTACAGGTGTGATATTTAAGTCAAATGTAAGGAACGCGAACATTAGGTTTACAAATTGCATAATATAAGGGTCAGCGCCGACGGAAAATTAATAAATTCAGGGTAAGTGTGGCAATAGTGTGAAATATAATGCTAATAATTTTTGGACTTTTAAATTTAGGCATACAAACTTAATTAAAAATGACTATTTTTTCCCAAAATATTTAATGTAACAACGAGAAAAGTTTTTATTGATGATTCTTGTACTGAACTGCACCAACATATATTTTTTTGAAATCTACTTTTATCTTAATATCCAAGAAATTAAAATTATATTTAACTAACAGGCGAGTGACAAACTGGTTGTTAAATTTAACAACAAACTAAACAATAAGTCAAATTAACAAAGAGGTAAAAATACTTAAATATTAACTATATGTCAAAAAATATTGTATTCTGGTATTTTGCGTTTAAAATTAAATACCATTTACCTTGCACAAAATAGGAAAAAAATAGATTTCACACTCTAACAAAGTACAGGTTCTTTAATACAATTCATACCTATAACATTTTATTGCTAAATTTAGATAGTATTACAGTTAACAGACAAAACATTTGCTTTTATTTAGTAAGATCTTAGTGGGTTACTTACCTAGAAAGTTTTTAAACAATGAAACCATTCCGGTCCTGGTTCCGGGGAGAGCGAACCAAGCCTGTTTAGCCCTATTGACCCCTATAAACTTGCAGATCGCCTAAAACAAAAAAGAAGAAGCCCCTCATAAACATAAATCCGCAACCAAACTATAAAACATATTTGCATTCTTTTGCTAGAAAATTTCTGTTTCAGTATAATAAATATTAGTAAAACTATTTATTTATACATCCATTCTTTTTGGAAACAAAATAATTAAAAGAATTTTATGTATTTTATAGCATTTTAAAATTACAAACCTTTTTATCCTAAGAAAAATGCTATTTTATTTATTTTTTTTAAAAAGGATACATTATGTATAATATCTATTTACTTCATACATAAATAATAGATCCTTGCATCTACTCGTATCTCACATGTATATTATTATTTTCTGATTTAGTGTTATTTTTAAGCACATAACTTTAAAATTGAAAAAACTTCTGAAATAATAAGAAATGATAATTAAACCAATATGAATAGATAGATAGATAGATAATCGTTTATTTATTCCAAAAAAAAAAAGAAAAACAAAGCCAAAACGGCATAGAACATTGTCAGTATAAAATACAAGTACAATAAATTCTTAGTAACAACTATATATATGTTTTTTCCCTCTTTCCCTTCCTTCATTTTTTTTTCTTTTTTACACTAGACCAGGTCTGTCCTTATCACTATAGAATTCGTTTAGTGAATAAAAGTCTTTTCTTGTTAAATATTTCATTATGATATCTTTGGCATTGGCCCAAGGTAGATTTCGAACACTCTCTGGAAAACTATTGTATACTTTTATAATTGAATAATGTACGTTTTTCTGTATGTAGCTAAAATTACATTTATCAGGCACTAAGTCTGATTTATACCTAGTCAAATAACAATGTTTATTTACTGAATCCCTAAACAAATCCTTATTATTATAAACAAACATAAAAGAATCCAATATATACATGCTAGTTAAAGTTAAAATATTTTTATTTGCAAACACATTTCTACAAGTTTCACGCTGATTCATTCTATATATACGTCTAATACATCTTTTTTGAAGTACAAAAATTCGTTCTACCTCTGGTGAGTTTCCCCAGAAGATAAGGCCATATCTTATTTTGGATTGTACAAATGCGTGATAGGCTGACAACGCAGCTTCAACTCCGACATTCTCAGCTACAATCCTTAAAGCATAGCAATATCTAGACACATCCACTGCGACACCATCGACATGCACCCTCCAATCCAGCCTCCTATCTATCTTTACACCAAGAAAAGAGACATGCTCTGATGTTTCAATCTTAGTATTTTTGTAACAAAAACTAAAGGTATTCTCTATTCGATTGCCAAAAACCAAACATTGGGTTTTTGACACATTTAAGAGGAGGTCATGGGCAGAAAAGTACCGGTCGAGAATATCACAGGCCCTATGTACACCTGTCAGCATTGCTTCGGGGTCCCCCTCACTGAAAATCAGGGTAGTATCGTCAGCATAAAGAACTGTGTATTCACCTGTTATGTCAGAAAGTTCATTTGTATACATAATGTATAACAGTGGCCCCAAGATAGATCCTTGAGGAACACCCCCCGCAACACCGACTTTATCAGAAGTTACAGATCTACCACAAGAATCAGTTTCTATTACTTGTTGAGTACGATTATTCAAATATGATCTGATCAGTTCAAGAGCATTTCCTCTGATACCATAATTTTCCAACTTAAAGCAAAGGGTTCTGTGATTGACACTGTCAAAAGCTTTTGACAGGTCCATACACATAGCCAAAGTCAAGTTTTTATCATTTAATGACTCAAGGATTCTTGTGATTGCCTGATAAATTGCCCTTATGGTAGACTTTCTTTTTCTGAAACCGTTTTGATTAACTGAAATTAATGAGTTTTTCTCCAAGAAGTCAATCAGTCTATTGTAAATTGCTCTTTCAAAAATTTTACTTATATTGGGTAAGAGAGATATAGGTCTATAATTTTTTTCTTCATCTATTTCACCTTTTTTATATATAGCTTTAATAAGAGCATTTTTAAGAAGGTTTGGATAAACACCCGTTTTAAAACAAAGATTTATTATAAAAGATAATGGTTCAGATATATAGTCGGCAATCTCTTTTATAATGTAAACTGGCAAGTTATCATCACCCACCGACTTTTTGTTTTTTAAAGACAATATTATTTTTAAAATTTCGCGGCGACTTGTTGGTCTTAGGTACATCGACTGAACGGAACAATAAGCAGGGAGGACATCCTTTATAGCAGCTTTTGTAACTACACTTGGGCATGCATTTGCAAAATATTTATTTAAGTTGTTTACAGTTTTTGATGGATCATTATATTTTTTAGAGAAATTTTCAAGTGCATTCTTATTGTTATTGTTATCAGTTATATTCTTTACTAGTTGCCAAGTTGCTTTAACTTTGTTTTCTGCCTTATTTAAAAATTGTTTGTTTGACATTTTTTTAGCCTCCTTAATTACATTTTTTAGTATTTTACAATAGTAATTAAAAAATTTATTTGATACATTTCCCTTATTCTTTTTATAATAAAGAATGCGTTTCTGTCTACAAGATATTCGTATACCATTCGTGATCCAGTGGTTGATATTTTTATTTAAAGAACATTTCTTTACTACAAAAATTTTGTGAAAATAACTTAAAATTAGGCTTAAAATTCTGAATATGCTCTATCTACTGTATCCGAGCCATATACCGGAGACCAGTCAATTGTTTTCACTTCTTGTTTAAAAGACATAATCTTACTTCTTGGAAAAATCCTCTTATATACATAGTTTAATTTGTTTTTACTATCACACAGATCTCTAATATTAATTACTTGTACATGATGATCAGAGAGTGCCGAATTTAATACATAACTTGAAAAATTGTTTTCAGAGTTATAAAAAATGTTATCAAGCAGCGTAGCCGAATCTTTTGTGACGCGAGTGGCCTTAAAAATGCATTGATTTAAATTATAAACATTACACAAATCTAATAACTGTTTAATTTGGCTATTGTGCTGTTCAAAAAAATTTAGATTAAAATCACCTGACAAAATTACTTTATATTTGGAATATTTATTGTATACAAACTCAAATACCTGCTCAAGCCTCTCCACAAAGATATCATATGATATAAGCCCTCGACGATACAAAAATATTATTACAATCTTTAGATTCTCCTCATAGACAGCAGCGAGCTCAACAACACCCTCAACACTCATATCACAAATATTTTTTTCATCTTTAAACGCACTATCCTGGTCACAATATATGCACACACCCCCATGCTTCATTTCCTTTCTTGAGTAAAGGGACACAAGTCTGTATCCATCAATCTTGACAAAAGGTGCTTCATTCTGTTCTAGCCAGTGCTCACTGAAAAGTAGAACCTGAGGTTTACACACCATTCCATCGAGGAAGCACTCAACATCCACAGTTTTGTTTCTAAGTGATTGTATGTTTTGATGCATAATTGTTAGGCGAGTAAGTGGATTTTTCTGTACTGGCAATTGTCGCAATTCACCAAGCTTAACACTATTTAGGCCTTCTCCATTAATAGAGCAAAATAATTCCTGATCACTCTTTGATTGCTATGCATATTTTGTTCTTTCTTTCATTTTTTCTAGCTGTTTCTTGTAAGCTACGCATTCTCGATCAAATACTGTATGATCGTAATGAACATTTGGTATTTTTAACACCGTGCCGAGATATTTACAATTGCTACAACATTTTATTTGTGATTTACACTGTTCTTCCTTATGATTTTCACTACATTTAGGACATGTAAGATTCCCCTGGCGGCATTCATTGGCTATGTGTCCATATTTCCAACACTTAAAACACCTCAATACGCTCACAAACTCATACACTGGAAAACTGTCCCATCCAAAACGTATTTTTCTTTGACTAATGAGATAATTAAACGAGTCCAAAGATGTTTCCAAAATAACATTATAGAACTTTTTATTTGCTGGTTTATACTTTTTAATAAGTTTGACATTCAAACAGCTGTTTTTATTTTTTAGTTTGTTTACAAATTCATCTAAATCTTCCAGGTATTCATTAAAAACCCCAACAATAACAACTTTTGGTTTTTTTTAGTTCAGGAATTTTTATATCGTACTCGTTCGACAGCCTTTTCAAGTTTTTGCAGCGATTCGTCATTTTCACACTTGATAAGGATACTTCCTTGTGCAGCAGGCGATATTTTTTTAACATTTATTTCGGACGGATCAATCCCGGTTATAATGGCGGTTTTCGTAGCGTTATTATCTTGAGATCCATTCTTTGGTTTAATAATCAAAGGAGGTTTTTTCGTTTTAAACTTCATCGTTGATCTTTACCTACCAGCTTTACATTTATTTGCTTAACTATGTTTATACACTCCTTTGTTTGCTCTAGAACAACTTCGGTTTTTTGTTCAATACACTTTAACTTTGCCGAAATCTTTAGATTTTCAGATACAAAAACACAGCAATCGTCGCAAAACCAAAACCAATTTTTACATTCACTAACAGCTTTTCCAATATTGTCTTTTACTTTTACACAAACCGTATGAAAGTACTTTTCACAAAATTTGTACGAGATTTGTTTGTTATTCACTATGAAGTTATCGGAGCAGACGGCGCACGTCCGTACGCCATCCATACTGACTACTGACTACGTAGACGACGCGGGATGAGTGTGACGAATGCGGGATGAGTGTAAAACTCACTGTAAGTAATATGCTGTTTGTATTCTTTCGAGTTGAAACGGCAAAGCATTATCATCTCGTAGAAAATTTTCGAAAAGTACATCGTAATCTCCTAAGAAGTTGTTTACTGAATTATTCCATCCATATACAGTGAGTGTTATATTTACTTGATTTGTGTTGATTTTAATTATCAGGACTTTTCTAATTATGTATTGTTATTTAAATAATAAGTTTAAATTTCTCATTTGGTAAATATCAGCTGATTGTCATTATTGATTTTTAATACTAGAAAAGGTATATTTTTCGTGGCTGTTTTTGACGTGATGGACGTCGGTAAAGGAATCCCTCGAGAATAGAGGTATGTATCTCGTAAAGTGATTCTTCTATCACTGTATGGACACGTTTTGGTGCTCATAGAGCAATGATGTATTTTAGGGTTCACCGAGGAAATGGTTTTTTGAGATGACTCTGAGCATTGTATTACGGCTCATCGTAGATTTGTTTAATAAAGAGATCTCTGATTGTGTCCAGTATTGTCACGGATCACCATAAGTTACGAGCAAGCCGAAATGTAAACTCCGTAAGAACATTGGACTTTACTACAGAGGCCTCTGGGAAGACTTCGAGGTCTTGAAGATATTTCCAGCTGATCGACAAAAATTAAGGCCAGTTCTTTCCATTTTAGTATTTTTTTTTATTAAAAATCAATCCTAAATTTCACTTATTTAAACTATTTAACTTTTATATGAAAATGTAAAAAGCCAAATTGGTACCATATTTTTTTATTGCTTTACAGGGCGCACGAGAAATTCATGAATTTCCCCGTGGCGTGAAATTTCCCTTATTTTATGACATAATTTTCTTTCTTTTTAAACCTCAAATACCAATTTTTCTTATAAAATTTAAACTTTAATAAGACCCATGTATATATAATGTATTATAACATATATGTAATTAAATGTAAATAACCTGTACATAAAAAAAATAGTGATTTAAAAAACAAACACTGTAACCTAAAATATAGATATATTCATGTAAAGATACAAGAATTTTATTTTAATTACTTTAAATTTTTAGTACTGGTTTCTGATATCGCCCAGGACATTAGATAGAAAAAAATCAGTGGCGCTCAAGATAATTCTTTTTTACCATCATAGTAAATATTAAACAATTATCGACTTAGAAAAAATAGCCCAAGCACGAACCTACACCTAGTTCTCGATTAAATCTAGCCGGAGTCTTTGGCATACACCGGGCAACCATAACATCAATCTAAATAATGCCATAATTTTTCTCTATGTATATTATTTCTTCCTTAAAATTAACGTTTTTCCGAAGTAGTAAATAACAAGCGGTATTAAAAAAAAATGTTAGAAACCCGACGTGGTATATGGCCGATTCGCCCCAATGCCTCTCTTTCACGGCGTACTGATTGGTTGGCGTGATATATACCAGTCCCCGCCAATTAATTAGCACGTAGAGGAAAAAAGGAATGTTGTACTCTTATTCCTCTTTCCCTCTCAAGCACATTGTTCGCACGACCAAGTTGCAAGCCTGCCTCTAGTATATGCTCAAAGGTTGCGTTAAATAATCTGAGGATAATTACCTTTCTGGTAATGAAACTTTTTCGCGCCATAGAACATGGTCTGCTTTGAAAAGTTTAACAAATGACAAATAATGAACATGGCACTTTTTATTACGGGAACACTGTGGAGTTGCACAAAACACTCTTGAGCGACTCCAGACCCTATAAATGCTTGACTGGAAAATTACTTTAGAGAGCGTGTAACAATTATTATATGTATATGCGCTGTTTTTAAAACCAAGTACATCTTTTCATTGCGAAGCAAAACTCTTAAGGTATGTTTCCTTCCACGCGGCCGCCGCATGCGGCTAACGCACTACGTTATCCGCAAAGCACTCCTACTCATGTTTTTAAATGTGCCTGGTTTGTTCCGAGCGGCCATCGTATGCGTCCGCTGTCAACGACTGCGATTGATGCGACTGGACTGCTGAAGAAGCAGTGTAGCCGCAGTCGTGTCTGCGTCTGATATTTTGTTTGTGTTGTTTTGTGTGGAATGTCCAGTGTTTTTTTTAATTGTAAAAAATTAAAACTTTATGTTTTATATAAGGTCCTAGATTTTTTATTACGTATTTTAAGAGCTTTTAAGATCCCAAATCCAATGATATTTCGCACTTATTCAAAAAAATCAGTTTAATGTTTTCCCAAGATCCTGCCAAAAATATATTGTCTGACTCTCGTTAACATATGGTTTCTTATGAAAATTGCCATTAATATAAATTTTTCGAATAAGTGCAATACATTATTGGTTTTGGGAACTTAATAGCTCCTAAAATACATAATAAAAAAATCCAGGGCCGTATTTAAAAAAACAGTTGATGATGGCAGCTCAAAGACGAAACGTCGGTGTATAAATCTAATAACACTATCTTGTAAAACCGAAAAAGTAGCAATGGAAATGTAAAAGTTATTTTGTTACATCCATTCAAATAAAGTAATAAAAAAATAAAAACGAAATCGCGAATAATCGGTTTTTTCCAAAAGTAAGTATTCGAAAATTTTAAAGTTCTAATGGCCGGTTGCACCAAAAGTATCTTAAGTAGACCTTT
The DNA here is from genome assembly GCA_019359885.1 of Listronotus oregonensis. Taxonomy (NCBI): domain Eukaryota; kingdom Metazoa; phylum Arthropoda; class Insecta; order Coleoptera; family Curculionidae; genus Listronotus; species Listronotus oregonensis. The sequence goes on from JAHBCN010002112.1 coordinate 40,124, forward strand.
ATTAAGAAGCTCTTAAAATTAAGGGTAACTTAAATTGTTTTCGCTTTCACCATTAGATTTTTATTGCAACTTAACTAAGACTACTTAGAAAGATGGCAACGTTGCATCGTTCTTCTTTTTTATTGTTGGCCTTTACAACGCGAATAATCGGAATTAACTGATATTAGATCTAGCTTGTGTGTCATTGAATGATAACAGTAATCTGACTTAAATCTTTGTAAATAATTAAAACTTTTTTTTTATTTTATAGACAATATAATACCAAATTAGTCGTTAGTTACGGCCATGGAATGGGAACAATTATTGTCAATATGAAATATAAACACATATACATAATTCAAAAAAAAAACTTTTATTATTTATGTGAAATAATTTAAATATTCCTAATTTACAAGTAAATACTTAAAATTTAAAAGCTAATACAAACTTGTCATGTTTAAACTCAAGCTCATCTTCGATTTGCTCAAGTAAACTGAGCACTGTTGGCTTCGTTAATTTGAACCTTTTGAAAAATGTAAGATTATCCATCTCGTCAAAATGGTTGCTTTTAAAAATAACATAGCAATGTCCAAAAGAATAAGAAAAGGTAAATAAACCTGAAAAATGCCATAAGGAATAAAAATTCACTGTTTCTACATTTTTCTTGGAAATCTAATTAACATCAACATCGCATTTAAAATATCATAATCCAAAACACCATTGTTTAAAAACTCCGTTTTTACATAATTTATTTTTATCAAATTAATTACTTGAAACTACAAACGAAAAATAAATAAACAATAAACAAAATATTTGTCAAATGTCAACTTCAAATTACTTAAGGGATCATTAAGTACAGAAAATCCTAAACTTAAAGTTAAGGGACCATTAAGGACCAATTTCAGCTGGTGCAAGAAACATTTAAAACTTAAGGGGCAGTTAATGCTTAAGAACAACTTAAGTGTCGCAAAAAGTGTTGGTGCAACCGGCCATAAGGTGGCATTTTGATTAGCATCATATTGCTTTGCCTTCATTTAACCGACCTCGTATCTCTTCAAGTTTCCGAGATCCTAATGATAAGACTCGAATTTGGTACACCCTGTACAGATTTACCTTAATACAATGGCTAATTTTTCTTCTAAAGTTATTGGATATTCAACTCTGTTGTATGGCTCGGACTTTATATCGTCTTTTATTAAATCAAGAATAAAACTAAACTGTGCTTTATTCAGTCTAAAATATTTTTTAAATTTTACTTCGTCCTGTTGCAGATGTCGATTTATTAATGTAGTATAACAACCCTCATCGCGTCTTTGCTGAAATATTGGATTTATAGGGGCAGTGCTATGTTTCAGGTTGCCTAATTGTAATAGTATTTCGTCATCCTCTTTTTCTTCTAATAATAAATATATTGCTATATTATCCATCACGACTCTAACCAAAGATTATTCCCTTCACACTTATAATTTTGCTATCGCGAGTTTGAGCCGCGGTCCTAAGAAACCACTTGATTAAACGGCGCCCCCATGCGTTAGTCGCATGCGATGGCCGCGTGGAAGGAACCACACCTTTAGATCAAGTTTTACACCCTTGAGTGTGTTTCACGAGGATTTCAAACAATACATTGGGGCGAATCGGGCATGTACTGAGTGGGGTCTCTTACGGTTTTTTTAGTACCCTATATTATAGCTTTAAACACGCCATTAAATTTAAAAAAGGTAATTTTTAAAAATAAACGATATACAAACATACAGATATGTAAAATTCTTTTAATTCTTTGGTAAAAAAGAACAGATGGATATGTAACAACTAAAACAGTAATTCTCTAGCAACACAAAGCAAATAATTTGTCTACTCTAGATGTAATACTTCTTCTTCTTCTTCTTCTTCCTGGGGCCGTCTTTCACTACCGGAGGCAGCGCAGCCTCTTGGGCTTTTTGTGCCTAATCTCCCATTGTCTTTTATACCAATCCTCCCATTAGTCTTGTTCCTTCTAAAAGTCTGTATAACCCCGAGACTGGTTGGTTGATATATTCCTGTGGGCTTATTTTCGGTTGCCCAAATAATGCCTGTCTTTTGTGATTTAACGCTTCACATTCACACAGTATGTGGTAGGCTGTTTCTTCCCCCTCGTCGCACATTCTGCAACTTGGGACCCCATTGTATGAGCCTATCTTGTGTAGGTGTCCTCTTAGGTTATCGTGCCCTGTTAGCAACCCTACTGTTATGCGAAGTCTTTTCCTACTTTGACTTAGTAGTTCTTCCTTCGTTCTGGGCCCCTTATGAAGCCCTTTCCATGTCTTATTCTACCGAGGTTCTCCCAGTATTCCTTGTGTTTGTTTCGGATCCATTCCCTTGTTTGCTCTCGTGCTGTGGTTTTGGTCACTCCAAGGGCAGGTTCTGGTCCAAAGTATGTTGTGGATGATCCATGTCTCGCTAGCTCATCCGGTTTTTCGTTGCCTTCTATTGCCGAATGTCCTGGTACCCACAGGAGAGTTACTCTGTTGCGTTCTTCCAGCACCTCCAGTTCTTTTTGGCATTCCCATGTCAGCTTGCACGTCACCTTGGAGTTTACTAGTGTTACTAGTGACGCTTGGCTATCTGTTATTATGCAGATCCGCTTATTTTTGTAAGCCCTCCTGTTATTTTCTCTTGCACAGTACAGTAAAGCATATATTTCTGTTTAAAATACAGAGCTGTGTGTTCCTTGTGGAATGGAGAATTGTGAATTCCTCATTTCACTGTACACGCCCACTCCAGTTCCCTGCTCGGTTTTCGAACCATCCGTATACCAGATGATGTCTCCAACCATGTCGGGGAGATCGGGTTGCTGCCACTCACTTCGATCTGGAGTTTTTACCTCGAAGTTTTTGTTGAATGAGTATTGGGAAATCATCTGGTCTGTGCTTTCGTCCAGGATGTTGCCGCCAACCTGACTTTTTATGTTGTTGTGTCCCAAACTAGCGTAGACACCAGTTGGTTTTTGTTGCAGTCGAAAGTAGCTCATTCTTGCCTCTCCCATCACTATGAGGTTAAGTGGTGGAAGGTCTAAGAGACATTCCATGGCTGCTGTTGGGTTGTTTTAATTGCTTCTGTTATAGCTAATCGCAAAATCTCTGTACCTTGGCCAGTTCTGTAACAGCAGTTCTTTGTCGCATTTTTGTCTACCATATCAGTGATGCATATGTTATCATATGCCTTACAACCATGGTGTATAACCAATAAACCACGTTTGGTTTAAGGCCCCATGTTTTCCCATGAAAACGTCTGATTAACATAAGAGTCATCTCCGCTTTCTTTCTTGTTTTCTGAAGATGTTGGTTCCAGGTAAGTTTAGAGTCTAGGATGACACCCAGATATTTTACCTCTCCCACAATCTTGATTGCTTCACCTCGTAGGTTCAGGGTCCTAAGCCCTCTAGATTTCTCGTTTTGGTGAAGGCAACTATGGCTGATTTGGAGTGATTTATGTTTAGTCCCTCCTTCCTCGTCCATCTGGTGACTGCGTTTAGGGCCTGTTGCATTTTATCCCTAACAGTGTTGTTAGATGTAATACTACCTGAATTTAAAAATAAAATGAAATAAGTATGAATTATATAATAGGATCTGTTAAAAAGCCCAATTTAAAGAAGTTCTGCAGTATTGATCACTTGAGCTATCCATTCTTTTGCTTATTTTTGAAGAAAATATATTAGATTACTTTGTTAGAGTGCCAATGCTATTTTTTTATATTCTGTGCAAGGTAATTACTTTTTTTTTATGTTTAATCGATTTTAAACGCAAAATCCTGAACTAAATTATTTATTGACAATCACTTGGCAATAAATATTTTAAAATGTGCTACGGTGCCAAGATTTTTCAATTTTCAGTCTTTGTTAATTAAGTTCTTTGTTAAGTTCATTTTTAACTCTAAAAATGAGATCGTAAACTTGGCAAACATGTATTATTGATTGTTTTTTTTTTTAATTTAGAGTTTTAAAGTTCAAATGTGATATACATGGTTTCTTAGGTTTATTATGTCTGTTAGTTTCTTCAAACTATTAAATTATTTTATTTTTCTATAATATCAACTTTACTTTTCTAGCAACACATCTAATTTTTATTAAAATTTTTTGCTATTTATTTTTGTCCTTTTAAAAAGCATGTTTTACAGGTAAACATTATTTGATTATTTAAAAAAGTTTTTAAAAATAGTTTTAAGTAAAAAAAAATAAGTAAATAAGTTACTTTATATTTTTTTATATTTTATCTATTTTTAAAATTATTTTATTTTTTAATAGCAAATGATATTAACCTTTTGCCTTGATTCAACTTAATAGTTATCTTTTATAATTTTTAAAGTTTTCTATGGTAGAATTCTTAGCAACTTAATAAAAAAATCATATTTCTCAATAATTACAAGATAACATGGGCAAAGAATAAAAATTAAATAAGGAAAAAGTAAGACTTATGTTATAAAACTATCGCGTATCTGGTTTAGATTAACTTTAAAAAAACCAAGTCCATTTTTTCTGTTGATATAGAACAGCAGCTTTTACAAAAAGCAAGTTTTTTTAGTTTACGTAAAATATTTTTTGTCCATCCTTTTATTGCAAAACAAAAATTTCTTTATTGTGGCTTAAGTTGCTTACATTTTTTGTATAATAATAGTGTTATTCGCTCTAATAATAATAATAATTACAATAGGAAACATTCGTTTTATTTTCAGGCCTATTTATTTTCTCCAATGCAATAAAACTGACCTTATTACCTTACTACATTATCGTTCTCGGAGTATTTTTTATGTTAAACATGTTTTACTTTTCTAAGCTTTACCAAAAATGTTGATGTACGTATTTCTATTTCTGCGTAATCAAATTTTCAGCCGCAAAGAGTGGTCAGGTGTTTCAAAGTCCAGTTTGCTTTTTGATTTTTGTTGTGTCAAAAAAGGGACAGATTAACTTAAGTTTAACGAAATCATTAAAAAATATATAGCGTCTCTGAATACAAAAAAAACTCAGTCTAATTACTCAGAAGTAAAAACTGATATTAAAAGTCTGAGCAGGCATTTGAATTCCAAGTAAAATTTACATTAATGGAGAATCGATATTTTTTTTATACACGATAACCGGAAAAAAGAGGCATATCAGAAACTATTAACTGTAATTCATTTGGTTGGTTCAACTTTGGTTAAAATCGAATTTGAGGACACTAACTGAAAACATTCCAAAGGCACTACCTAGTACAATATTTTAGTTAGATACTATGTTGTAAAGTGGTATGTTTAGAACTTATATTAATTTCTTATTACTTAGTTTATACTTATTTTATATTTAATTTTATATTTTAGAATTTCTTTAAAGAATATTGATTTTGGCGTTAGTGGGAAACTTCTATTTCTACCGCTTCGTATTAGTGATGTTATGGTGCAGTTGGAATTAGGTGACGCAAAGGTATTAGGTTTTTGCAGTACTTTACACCAAAATAAAAAAAATATACTGGGATCCGTGATTGTAAGAATTATAGTTAAATGTAACAAATTGCTTTGTTTTATATCTCTGTATTTTTATATAAATTGTGACTGTAGTTTTTAAAAAGGACCCCGCTCTAATGACATTAAAGACGGGCTTTGGTAATTTTTTTTTGGGATTGTAATACGATAGAGTCCTATCCCCACTGAGAATCCTACAGGGTATGCCCATTTAAAGTTAAATTAATTAATACCTAAAACGTATTTTAACTTATTGTAACGGCTAAAAAAGTAATAATATATTGAAGTACCTTTCTACATATTCGGTGCGTTAAAGTAATTAAGAGGTTAATTTAAAATTAAGGTTAGAGACATTTACGTACAGGGCATTCAAAGTAATATATTTAAAGTGTTGCAGAAACACTTCTTAAAATTTAAAAGCTTTTTTTACGACTGCTATGAAAACTGTCTAAAAACGCACGTCAAACAGGATCTGAAAATGACTAATTTCACATGATGTATCATACTACTGTGTAAAATTTTTTTGCATAGGTTGGGTCTGGTTTGGCCAAAATGATGGATAAACAGCACGAATGTCATAAAAATTTGAATCAAGTAGGTCTTGATTTTCGGTTACCTGATTACACTTATTTTAATTTTAACCTGTCAAAAGTATTGTTAGAAAAAATTATCTTTTGCTGTGTAAAAATGGAGAGTGATAGTGAATTTGAATGTACACCAGCCTAACTATGAATTGTAATATTATTGCTAAAGTTAACATCTTGCAATTTTCGTAATATATATCAACAACGTGTCTTCGGCTTATACTTAAACTAATACACATAAGCCTTTGGTAAGTTTCCCGGTACTATTGGCAAAATTTTACTGTTCCTTGGACTTTAGTAGCTTAATATTATACCATAACAAGTAACACACTACATACTGTCTGTCTAGAGTTTCGAGCGATTACTAAAGTCATAGGAAGTACTGAATTTTAAATAATATTTTGTGGTGTAATAGGGTCAACCTATATTCTTTTATAATTTTTAATTTGTTAATAGAATACATACTAAACCTATATATCTTGACGGAGGCTACTACCCTTAAAATTCTTAACTTAAAACATGATTTTTTTAGTAAAAGTAGTGTTCTCTGTTACTACAACTATGAACAGTGTAGTTTTTAAACATTTGTTCGTTTTACTAACAATAATAAAGGTAACTTATTCCGTAAACTTTAGTAACATGATATTTACCGTAAGACATTACTTATATTACTAACCTTTTTTTTAAGATTGTTCTACTAAAGTTACAGGAACAAACATATTATTTAAAATTATCTATTTTGTGATATATTATTAGATACATATATGCCTATGTCTTTTGTAGAGTTACCTTAAACTTTAGTAATATGGTTTGCTCAAAGTAGGGTCTTAACATTAATATGCTTTTTATTCAACCGCCACTAATCTTACTACAATTTAAGTAAATATATTTTTTATTACATTTTATATTGTCATATGAAAAGATTATTATATAATAATATTATGAGTTTGAACCATACTTTTACTCACGAATTCTAGAAGGCTGTGGCAGCAACTATTACTTGAAGGAAATTGTCAAAACAATAATTTATGCAAAAGGTTGTCACAAATTTCTATATTTACCATGGACAATATTTACAAAAAGTATTGCTTGTGTAAATTTTGCGAAAGTGTCGAAGAAATAGATAAACAACACAGTAACTTGCCACTTTTAACATATTTAGTAAAGAACGCTGGTATAGATCTATTGGAAAATAACTTGTTTAAAAAGATACAAGAAACTCTTGTTTTTATGCAACCATCGTTAAACCGCGTGAAGAATACAAAAAGAAATAAAATAGTATCCAAGTACTATTTGTACGTTCATAAACATCGAAATTTTATGGTCAGTACTAGCGAAGTTCCGAGTCCTACCTATTCGCCTATGAAACGAGATGTGTTCCAAGAATACCATGAAATACTAAATATTTTATTTAAAACACAATAAGGAATATGTCTGTTGTTTTTTAATTATTTGTAGAATTTATTTAATAAAATTCCTTATTTAGAAAACGATGCAATGAGTGTGCTTTTTTTAATAATTCATAAACAATTCGTTAATGTCAACCTCGTTAGTGTCAACCAGTCAAAAATATTTTATTTTCTGTCATTTACTTTTGACATAAGCGTGTGAAAACATTTCACACGGCGTACGAAAAATTTTCACACAGTCCTGTCAAAAGTTAAAAGATTAAGAATAATAAAAATCGCATATTAATCCTTATTTTCTGCAGTCATAGAAAAAGTATCGTGTGCAACACGTTTGAAACTGACTCTTTGCACACGAGTATGAGGTTTGTGCACGAGCCGTAGGCGAGTGCTACAAGTCATACCTACTTTTTCAAAACTTATTGCACAATATACTATTTCAATAGCCAAAAGTAAGTTAACTTTTTCTATAATTCCTATTAAAATATTAAAATTCCGAAGTTCATCAATAAATTCCTACATAAAAGGGACAACAGCTCTTTAATAAATTCCACATCCTGATATCCCATTCTTGGATATTTTGCTTTCAATTTAAAATTAAGAAATCAAAGAAAACCGCCCGTAGCTACGCAATGCGAATGTCGACATGTTTCCGTAAACCAGGAATGCATGCATTTGGATGCATCCAATAAGGTCTCGAGGCGGTACGTCGGCTTTTCGAAGGTCAAAGCGACAACACATTTTTTAATTCAGTAAACTTTTTTGTTTTAAGAAAAGTGGGTCCAAAAGTTTGTTCTCGCATTTTGGGAAAATTACCGAAATGTTGTATTTTTCAGTAAGACTTTCTGTTTCAAGGAACAATTATCGAAATGTTCTATTCTTAAGTAAGACTTTCTGTTTTGACTTCTCCATAAAACCATTGCCTGAAAGTTTCTTCTCGCATTATGGGAAAATTACTGGAATGTTCTATTAAATTCCTCGATGGGAATTAAAACATTCTAATGGTAGTATGAATTACTACCTTCTTTTTTCTGTAACCAAATAAAGTTAAAAGTGTTTAAATATATCTCTGTCGAAATTAATTTGACATGTAAGTAAAGTTCAAAAGCAAAGTAAAGTGAATAAAAGAAAAGGACAGGACTGACCTTCAAGTGGAAGTGTTGCAAGAAAAGCCGAGCATTAAATTTAACGCAAAGTGACTAGTGAATGGTAGTTTTTCCGAAAATTAGCACATAGTAAAGGTAATATTTAACTTTGTTGATGAGATAGTGAGTCAAAATTTAATACCGGGTGTCCTAAAAATTTAATGTTAATTTTTTTAACTTTATAGTGATAACAAACATTCCCAATTCAGCCATAACATAAATAAATTCTCGTTTCATAGACTCTGTAAGACACTTCGATTTAAAAAGATAGTAAGCTAAATTTTTTGGTTATTTAAGGCAAATTTTCTACATAAAATTTTTTTAAAATATTTTTGTAGTAGTAAGTTTTTAAAGGCATTGTAAATAAACTTTATATATTTTATTCAATATTTAGTGTCTTATTTAGTAATTGTCAATCAACACAGAGCATTTAAACCTTAATTCGCGCCTACTGGGTTTAAATTAGGCAATAACAGAGAGTATCGGCAACTACTTGGGTGTGCTAAGGCGTAAAGAATTACGTTTCTCACACAGAGTTTGCTCCTTCGTTCAAGTCGAATAGCCTGTTTGTGAACTATTGCTAGACACTGACCTTAAAAGGTCAAATTTTTTATTTTTCTATTACCTTAATTGTGTAGGTTTTTCTATTGTTTGTGTTAGAATAAGTATTCTAGCACACACTGTACGAATTTTTATATTTATAAAAATTACTTTTATGTTTTTCTAAATCCAAGTAAATAATTTCACACTCTCTTTCTTAAAATCTGCCCACGAGAGCTAAGATTTTTATTTCCCTATTTAAAAGTTAATTTTTTAATTAAATTTACTTCTCTCCTCTCAAAATAAATGGATGCAGAAGAAGCAAAAGCCGCACGTGATGGTTCAAAGAACACTATTGATCTCATAGCCAGGTGGACAGCGAAAAATAAAGACACGAAAAATGAACCGTTCAGTTTCATCAATAGAATTGATTTCTTAGGAGCCGCGTTCTTTAAATACTCAGATACTTAAGATCAGTTAGAATCGTTCGACGCCAGCCTGACTAATGCTGATGAAAGAGATTCTAACGATTCTCTTATTAAGCAAAAAAACTTGATTTTGCCACAGTGAAGGCATTTGAATATGAACACGATCTAACTACACTCCCGATACAACACGATACAACACGATAGACGCGTTTAAAGATTTTTCAAAAAAGAAATCTCTAGTTTTAGAAAACTTGTTAGGCCGTAAAGCTTCTTCTTTCAAAAACCCACCGGTGTCGGAAAATAAAAATAATAATAACATAAACCACGCGCATTCGACCGTAACTAATTCAAATAATTTTAATGTCTCTACTTTATGTTTGTACTGTAAAGGCAATCAATATAATATGTATACCCGTCAAAAATTTAGGTAGTTGCTAGATTTTGAAAAGAAAAAACCTGTCAATGCTCTAAAATTGTCTTACAACGGTTTACAACTCCTCCCCCTACCCCTCAGAATCCACAACAAGGTGGATCAAAGTATTCATGGCCTTCTAACTTCAATAGAGGTGCTACCCAAGTCCAGAACAGACGTCCTCCTTCTAATTCTCCGAGTTAAGGTCACTCTTATTCTAATTATTAATCATCTCTGCAGGGTAATAATACTAAAATTCTTAAAACAAGAAGGCTGACAATACTCAGACCCTTTACTTGGTTTCTGCTCTTTGCCCGACCAGCAAAGATGTTCTGCTTGCTACTGCCCGGGTAAAAATCCTTGCTGCGAATAGATAGGAAGTCCAAGCCCGAGCTATTTTGGATAATGGTTCACCAACCTCGTTCATCACTGAACAATTAGTTTAAAACCTAAACTACGTCCCCTGTTCTAGAAATACGCAAGTATCTGGCATTGCACTCTCAAACAATACTTGCAACAAAATGGTGAATGTAAAGATTCACTCAAATTCTAATCCAAACCAGTCATTTTAACTTTCTTGTGTCGTGTTGCCAGTGATTACTGGGAATCTACCCCAGTCAGGATAAACTGTCAATCTTGGCAGATTCCTAGCCACTTAACACTTGCTGATCCTTCTTTCAATGAACCCTCAGAGATCGATTTGTTGATCCAATCTGATCTCCATTATGCGTTGTTGACTCGAGACATGTTCCAGCTTGGACGTGGCCTCTCCACTCTCTTGAACATACACATATCTCGGTTGGATACTGGTTGGTGTTTTCTCCCGACCTAGAAAAGGTCACTCTTCTTCTTATTCTCACTTAAGCGTAAGTGACTCTTCAGTGTCTTCCGGTTGGTACAAAGTTAAGACTCTTCTTCGGACCTTAAAAGATAAGATGACACTCTAGAAAAATTCTGGTCAATTGAAGAATTACCATCTAAAGCTCCCATGTCATCGGAAGATGAAATTGTTGAAAAATGTTTTATTACACCACAAAGGTGATGTCTGATGAAAGATTTCAGGTGAACATGCCACTAAAATCACCCTTAGAGCGTATAATTACGATTGCTGTTATTAAATTGATAACAAACAAATAATAAGAATATTATTGCATCGCAGAGAAACTAATGGTTTTTGTGGTAAAGGTATTCTTGATAAAAACGCCGCGTTGTTTATCTGACAGCTTAAAATAGGAAAGGAAGTAATGCAGTTTTTCGCCAAAAACACAAGGAAAACTAAATCCAAAAATTAAAAAGATATAAATCCATTACTGGGTTACAAACTTTAGTGAGTTGATTCCTTGCTGATTCTTGCGATTTTTGTTTTTTTAAAAAGCTGGACCCAGCAAAACCAACTTAAAAATGTTAGCTTGCATAAACTTAAGATGCATGCATGCAATTATGTAAAAATTCTGGTGTTTCGAAATTTGCAACTATACAGGGTGTTTTTTTAATATTCCGAAAAATTTTACAAAAAACCTCCCTGGATGAAAATACTACTATACTTCTTAACTTTTGAACTATAGGGTGGTAAAGTTTCAAGAAAATATATTAAAATATTTTTTTATAAATATTAATAAAAATAGACGGGTAAAATTCGGGACAGATGTTTATATTTTCCAATGTTTTCTTACAACCATATTTGTAATCAGCTGCTACTCTGAAAAAGGGTTAAAATCTGTAACCTTTAATATTTTTTTACTGTATCCTTTTCTGGGATTGGACATATTAAATTTAAGAAAAGGTTTGTAAAATCGTTATTTAATTAGAACCATTTTGGTCCTGTAAAATTTGTTTGTAAATTGTTCCGTTTTCGAGTAAAAACAATTAAATACATATCTGCAATACAAACTCAGTGATACAAATAAGCAATATAAAATACAATGGAAAAACCAATGGGGGTAGCAGATTGCAACCCTTGCCCTTGCCTAGATGATTACAAGTATTGTTGTAAGAGAGCCTTAAAAACATAAACATCTATTCCAAATGTTAAATAATAATAATAGTATTTTTTTTCTCAAAGTTTTTTGCTCTGTAGTTTAAAAGTTTAAAAGTTTAGGACATATGTTCATAGAAACTTTTTTGAAAAAGTAATTGAAATTTATGGATACTAGGACTCAATATTAGCGCTTCTTGTAACAATATTATTTGGACAGATAAAAATACTTTTATTTCTGGATATTTAATTAAAATGGTAATATCTTTAAAGCATAAACTTCAGGATATTAAAAAAAAATGAAAGTACAATCCTCTTTAAATATGCAAAATGGTATTCCCAAAAATTAAATTTTGGATCATTATTTTTTATACCTACCCTAACTGGAATAAACTTCTATTATTTTTGACGTTTCACTGTCGATAATTTACTTTGGTCAATTATAATCTGGTTCCAACATGATGGTGCTCCTTTTCACAATACAAGGCAGGTATCTAATTATGTAACCGATAGGTTTGGTGACGACTGGATAAATGACGAACCCGTAAGATGGCCAGCCAGGCTTCCGGATCTTAGTGCATTCGAGATATTTCTAACGATGACTTACACTTAAAAGTAGAAACTAGGGGTAGAGCAAATAACAAAATATTGACAAGCTTTGATTCTACAGTAAATAAATCGTGCAGTAGGTTGTACAGGAAAAAGATAGGTTTTGTTTCCACGTGGACAATTCTAAAATTTTTTTGTGATATATAATTGTATGTATTATAAATGACTTTTTGTTTGAACAACCACAGCGTTTTTTAGACTTCTACTTAATAATTTAAACAAATTTTGATGAGTTGGTGGTCTTTCAGGATACATATTCAGATCACTACTTTTATCGTTTTTTGTAATAAAGTTTTATATTATCTTGTTTTTTCTTTATTAATACAGTCCATATTTAGCGTCACATTCGTTATCAAAAACAAGATTTTATTATATAACAACGCAACAAGTCAAAATATTTATAATAATAATATTAATAAAAATAATATTGGAGCATTTTTATGTAAGGCAGCGGAGAAATTCGGTCTCAGATTTGAAATAGATCCAAACGACAACCAATCACTTGTAAGGCTTAAGTCTAAAGCAGTGAGACCCGTAGTTAAAAGAGCAGTTCAGCAAATGCTCTTGAAAGATCAGATTAATAAGCCATACCACGGAGTATTTTACCGAAACATAGAAAGACTCAATCTATCTCGAAACCTTACGTTTGGGATTTTAAAATCTGCTGAGCTCAAGTCTGAGACCGAGGGTTTCCTACTAGCATGCCAGGATGGGGTGATAAACACATTGGTATAAAGTCAGTTTTCTAACGTTCCGGATACTGCTTGTCGAGCCTGTCGCCAGCAACCCGAAACACTTATGCACTTATTGTCAGCTTGTCCAGTTCATGCTGTTAGTGGTTACATCCACCGACATAACGATGCACTTCGGATACTTTATTATCACCTCCGACATTATTACGGCATCGATGAAACAGCAATTCTGCCATTTGCTCCCGGCGATATCGAGGCAGTAGTGAAGAATGATAACTGTCGCATATATTGAAATTATGCATTCCCAACTACGCATCAAGTTCGCGCCAATAAACCTGATATCGTTCTCCTTGATAAAAGGAATAAGTCTATCTATGTGAATAAGTTGTCCGCTCCAGCGAAAACTAACAATAATATAAATGAAAGGGAGAAACGAGCCAAATATCAGGATCTTCTTGGTGAACTTCGAAGGCTCTATCCGGAGTATAACGTGCGATTGGTTGTTCTGATTGTCGGCGTTTTAGGAGGCATGAAGGAAAATGTGTTAGGGGTGCTAAAGTGTATTCCCGCATGTAAACATTTATCCGAACAACTGGTGATCAAAATGCAGAAATCTGTTGTCTTTGGGTCCCTTCGTTTACTGAAACAAATTAATTTGGCCGAAGATCACTGACCAAGCAGACGCGAGGAGTGGTCTTCGATACGGATGGCCTTCCGCATGACGCCCTATGGGGTCGGAGCCATAGGATACGTCATGTCGGATCTTTGTAGATAATAATAATAGAGTCCACCATGATAAAAACCTTTTTTTATGCCTATTAAAGAAAAACAAACTTAATGATGGGGACTGATTTAAGTTTAAAACACTCGTTAAACCTAATCTTACCTGCAGGGCAACACAATTCGCCAATTAGTATTAAATGCATTCTTTGTACTTTGTACAATATATTACTATTGCTATTTGTGGAGCACTTAAAAAACTTCTGAAAACAGACTCACGATGAATTGCACAGAGAATAGTTTTTCTTTGTCTAACCATATTAATGAAGTAAGGTAAATTTTAGGTGTTCACCTACAAAGTAAAAATAATTAATTGTCTAAGTCTAAGGGAATAAATAATAGTCAAGGTAATAAAAGCAATAGAGTTAATAACCTTAAATTCCAATTTTTGAAAGTTTTATATGCTAATTTAATTATTTTTCTTAAATATTTTTATCCTTTTTTTTAGTTTGACGTCGAAGGACTAATGGACAATTCAGAATTTAGTAATCTTTTTAACAAAGTACTAAATGATAATGTTGCGTCATTTATTAATGCCAAAAAAGACGAAATAAGTAAAATTATTAGCCCAATTGCTCAAGCATTAATAAACTCAATTTTTAAGTAGATGCAATTACCAGATGAAATTACTATAAGCAATGTCAAAATGGATTGTTAAGTTTTCCTATAAGGATCAAATCACCTGTTACAGTAAAACTTCTTTTATAAAACCGGTGTGTGGCCTGTTTTGAAAAAAGTTTTTAATAAAGTTGTTTGAAATCAGATGTATTCTTATTATTAATTGACCTTTCATCACGTTTAATACTTAGAAAAGAAAAAGACATCCTCGTTTATTTCTGGGTACGAGAAAATGCTTTATATTACATATCAGTTTCATTTTCACTTTGCCATCTACCAGGGGGGTTACGTATAAGAATATATTAAGCATTTTTACCAAAGTTCGTCTAACCGGTGTTGTATTTTTTATGAGACAAACAAGCTCCCACGCAAATTAAAAAGTTATCTAATTAATAATTTTAAAGAAAATTGTACAAATATTTATTAGAGATTACTAAAAGTTGCAACTGGTTCCAGTAAGTCAAATAATCCTTAATATGTTCTCTGAAACTCTAACAAGTATTAACATTAACCCGATTTTGGTGAGCGATATTAAAAACACAATCGTATTATACAATGACACTTTTCTTATTTTACTATAATATTACCGTAAATGGGACAATTAACAATAAATTAAACAAATAAAAAAATACCTGCTTATAAATGGTATTGGCAAAAGAATAATTATAAAAGGGTTTCAAATAAATTAATTTAGTTAAAAAGAATTCGGAGGCAAAACCCCCCAGTGACTGAACTATAATCTAGCGGAAGATGCTCAGATGTAATTCTAAACTACTACTAAGAAAATAGGAAAGTACTAAAAATAATGTTTAATTTTATGTTTTCTTTTAATAAAATAAAAAATACGACATAATTGTATACGGTTTCATTTAAAAATTCAAAAAGTATGTAATTGGTAGATCTCGCAGGGTTTCGTTAGTAAACGGTAGATCTTGTGTCTACTCAAGTGCCACCTGCACTGCAACCCTGCAATACAGAATAGGCCCCTTGCGCATATTTTTTCATTGGCTAAAAATACGCTCTGTACCTAAAAAAATACGATGGAATTTCTGTTTTTGCTCTGAACGAAATGAACAAATGAAGCAAAAAAACTTATATACTCAGCAGACCTCGTGACTGTACAAGCCGTTTTGACCTAACATCAAAATTTAAAGGGCCAGACGTGAACCACAAATCCTATTTAGGCCAAAACTAATTTTTTTTTGGGAAAGATATTTAGCAGATGGTTCTTTAATTAAGGAAGATGTTTGACGTATTTTTGGATCAAAATAGATTTTATGCAAGGGAGCTATTTTACCTACTTAAAAGATATAGCTACCAAAAGTTAGGATGTTTAGTTTAACATATGCGGCGACCCTGTACGTAGTAAATGGGCTCTCCGCAAATATTTAAGTAATATACTGATATCATTGGACTAGTTGTACGATAAGTGGTCCATCCAGATCTCCAGGTAGTTTGCCAAATGATTTTATTCTGTGGAGCCATTTAAAACAAGTCTTAATAAAAATAAAATATATTTAAAATCTTAGATAATCTAACACCTACTATGTCTTTTAAATGCTATTAAATATCAATATACCAACTGTTTAACTAGGAAAACAGTTTTAAGATCTCTTGAAGATATTGCCTAATTGTGAATAAAGCAATATTAAAATACCCTTAATAACTATAACTTAGTTATAATGTTGTTAATAAATGTGTTTTTAAAATAGAGTTTGCTCTTTTTCAGGTATCTATTTAAATTTGAAACAAAATAAAAGCTGGAAAATTTAACTTAAGGAATCGTTTATTTTTTATAACTTAAATAATATATATATATATATATATATATATATATATATATTATTTTTAAATATATATATATATATATATATATATATATATATATATATATATATATATATATATATATATATATATATATATATATATATATATATTTAATAATAGGGTTTTTCACGGATGGTAGAATGTCATTTGTTTTTTTCCCGGTTTTCAACCCGTTTGTCATAGATGATTTTCCGACTTTCGCCAACATCTCAGTTGGCATTTTAAAGGGATCTTCCGGGTGGCTCTCGACTTGGAATGAGTCCTTTGGTCCTTCAGATGTCCTTTTATACGGTTGCGCAGGTTGTACCTTGGTTCCGGTTCATTGGTTGTCATGCTTCGTTGGGTTTGTTACTCGTTCCCGGGTGTAGTTGGTTTGTTGTCTTTGGCCTGTTTTTTTTTTTAAGTAAATTTTTCCATATGGTCGGGATTTTTGTGCATCGTCTCTCTTGTTCAGGTTGTTTGTGTTTTCTATTTAAATTTCTCAAAAGTCGTGTTCTATGATGTTTTATTGCAGCGATTTGTTTTGTGTCTTGAAAGTTCATGGCGTGTCCAGTCTCTTGGTGGTGTTGGAACAATGCTGATGTTGTTTGTTTGTTCTTTTCACTATTCTTGTGTTCTTGGACTCTGGTGGAAATTCTTCTATTTTCTGCCCATTTTTCTTGTCCAGTTTTGCAGGGTATGCTGTACCTCCTTGGTTTTCTAAAGGGTATCTTGTCTTTCGGGGTTTCCCAGTATTTGTGGATTGTTGTTTGACGTTTGTAGCTTTCATATGTATGTTTTCTCGGGTTCTTCCGATTACGTCTGTTACACCTTTAATGTATGGTAAAGTTGCTTTTGGTTTAGATGTATCTTCCTTGTCCTTTGCTGTTGTATTTGAATTCTGTTTTAAAGCTTTTCTAATGTTGTGTTCCTTGTAGTTGTTTTGTCTTAGGGCTGTGGTAATTTTGTTAAGTTCTTCTTGCCGGTTTTGGGATTGGTTAGAGGTATGGATCTGGTGATGAGGGTATTGGCGACTGACTGTGCTTTTGGATGGTGGTGGAATCGGGATTTAGATATCTTTTTTGTGGGTTTTCTGTAGACTGTGTAATCAATTGTAAGATCTTCTTTTTTGGTTATGGAGATCGAGGAATTAGACTCCTGTTTTCTTCGACTTCTATTAAACTGGATGCAGGGGGGATCTTATTCAGTTCTTCTAGGAAGTGTCAATTTGTTCTTCCATGTGGCCAAATGTGAATATGTCATCGACGGGGTTTCCACAGAGTGGGTTTTATGTCGGGTTTTTTTAAGGGCTTCTGTCTCAAAATATTTCATATATAAGTTGGCAATGACGGTGATGTGGGAACCCATAGGTGCGCCATCCATTTGCCGGTAATGGTCATTAGGAGAAATATGTGTTTTTTAAAACAGTGTTCCGATGTTCGATGATATGGTTGGAAAATCTTCATTCATCAATCTGGTCAAAGGGCCCCATCACAGGTTCTTTGGGTATAAGATTTGATGTCCAGACTGGCAAGGATGTCATTTTCTTGTAGTTTTATTTCCCGAAGTATGGTAACTAGGTGGTCTAAGTTTTTTAAAAGGGAAAATCAGTTTCGCTCGCTGGTTGCATGATTTGGGCCAGGTATTTTTCAAGTTGTTAAAAAACTCAGACCATTAAAACTCATTAAAACAGCCTCAAGTACCAAGACTTGGTGGTATTCCTCATTTTGGTAACTTTACGGTAGGTGGGCAAGTGTATCTATTAGAGAAATTTGCACGAAAAAATACAGAGATTTGCGAGCCATTTAAGGATGTTATCAAGCATGGATACAAAAGGTTCGAAGAAACAGAGCTGCGGACATCAGAAGTTGTGGAGGTATAACAGAGAGTCAAGGTTAAAAATCAGTTACAATCACCCGGGTCAGAGTTACTTAGGTGATTGTTAGTGTACTAAAAAGTTCTGGGCTTCCTTTTTACCGACCTTATTGGGTGTTGCCATTGACTAATAAAGATTAACACAATCGGCTGCATTTGTCCAGAGACAGACTTCTTAGGTTTGTTTGGGTATGTTTGTCAAGCAATGGAAGAAAGGGAACCAGATGAAAGACGAAAACCTTAGGTTTATCTAGATGTTTAACCTCGACACCGAATAACGTTCCTATGCCTTACAGATTTGCAGGATTAATTTTTTACTTATTTTTCTCGAGGTAAAATTACCACACACATTACTAAAATTGCTCGGATTGCTTTTACATAGGTAAGGTTTTATTACAATGACAATAATATTAAATAAATACAAACATATCAAAAAATAAATCATCATTTAGGAAACAAATGAATAAAGTGTAAAAACAGGTCAAAATACACTTTAGATACTGCTTAAACTATTTGTTAGCAACGGATGTAACAATTTGCGCATTTAAGAAACATTCAGTTTGTCTGTTTTTATATTACATAATTGATAGAGGTAGGCCGCTTTACAAACGATGAAATGTAAGTGTTTAAAAACATACCCACGGATCCAGAAAATATTTAACTGGCTTCCATACAGTAGAGCTAAGGCGGCTGTGACAAAATACGAAAGGAAAAAAGAAATGCCAAATTCGTGTATTTTGTTGGCCGCAGTGTGGAAATGTGGCAACGTAAGATCTCGGTTGGGCCGATAATCGCATCCTATTTTATCGACTGAGTTTTGTAATTCAATTTGGCTGCCCTTTGTTTACTTTTTAAAGTTGTTATTTTATTTAAATTTTCTAATATTATTTTATTAAACAAGTAATTTGAACTGCTGGAAGAAAATTATTTTAATTTTTTGTTTAATAATATTATAAAAGAAAAAATGTGTTGTTTCTTAGTAAGGGTGAAAATAGGTTATTAGTGTTTCTACAATACTTACAGATATATGAAATTAGAAATATACAGCCCGAAAGTGTTATGATAAACAGTGCTTCACCTAAAAGAAAAAAATATAAATATTAAAAATAAGTACCTGTATGCACTAGTAATATGCCTAAATACAATCTAAAATTTACAATGTACACTTAATCACTTATTGTGATATTATATTTATACAAGAATTAAAGTAGCTTAAAAGTACTTAATAATATTTACAATAGAAAAAGTCCTATTCTAATTATACAAAATTTAAAACTAAATTGTAAACTATAAGTAATATTCTTACATATTAGTACCTACTTTTTCTACCTCTATTGCATAATAGATACATACATACATACATACATACATACATTTTAGTCTAACGGAACTAATAATTCTAACGGTATGTATGTATGTATGTATCTATTGCATAATACATACATACATACATACATACATTTTATTCTAACGGAACCTCATCAACACACACGTTTAATTCATCGCCTATAACTACTGCATTAAAAAAAATTAAATCGGTTCGTAGTCAAGCCATGGTTACTGCTCTTGTACCATTTTTTCTGGAATTTGGTTACCAAATATAGCAGTATTAGGGCTTTTTTCATCTTTACTTGAAAGGTCCCTTTGCCCTGATACATCTAATTTTGTATCCAAATTAAAGAACAAAGATGGTGAAAGATCAGAATAGACTGAAGTTTTCTTCGTTTTCATGGGTTGACTACTTGTGTCAAATTTTGGAAATACTGCACATTCAGCAGTTGTGCCACATTCGGGTAGTTTGTCAAAATTAGGGCTTATGTCACAAATTGGGGTCACGTCAAAGACAAGTGTAGTTCATTGTCAAGTATATTATCTCTAATAGGCACTGCACTTTTCATACTGGTTACAATTAAATTTTGAATTTTTTGCTTTTTAAATCTAGATACTTTTTGAATTTGATTACTATACTTGGAAGGTATTAATAACTTATTCTGATCTTTACAATACTTGAATATTGACAACCTTAAGCAATTGTTTATGAACTTATGATAAATGTGACTATGTTCTTTACATAAAATAAATTCTTCAAAAGTAGATTTATGAACAGATTTAATTTTATCTTCTATTGGTTTTTCGTGACCTCTAGTAGCCCAAAAATATTTTGTTATTTGATAAATTTGGTCTGTTATATCTATTAAATTTTGATCAGTATATTTTAACCGAATTGTTGAATAATATTCCCTAAACTGGGTAAAGAAATGTTCATTTTAAACTTCACTAGACAAAATTTTACTACAAGAATCACAGTCTGTTGGAATTTTAATTTTAGAAATTAAATAACCAGCAGTGTATGCAGTACCAAAACGATTTTTAACTTTTTCAAAATGGAAGTCTTTCTCGTTTTCTAAAATATGTACATTCCTCATTGCTGTGGGAAGGTGATGGCAAACTATTTAAGAGCTTGGACAAGTTGCTTAAATTTTCACAAAAGTCCACCTCACAATTCCCGCCAGTAATGGGGACTGTAAGATTGTTAAGCACAGTGGTCTTAAGTGTTGCAGTAAACTGTTTACAAGTAGGGTTGGTATTTGTAATGCCGTGCAAGTTACAAGACCAAAGGTATTCTCTAGTGGATCTTGATTAAATGAACGCATGGGTAAAAATATAAGGTCCCCTTTCAGCTTATTCCACAAATGCAAAATAGATCTTATTGTAGTTTGCCAACCCCCTATAAAATGTTTTTTTGACGTAATGTCCTTATATTTATCAGGATTTTCTGGGTCAGATATATCTGGCTCAAATAATTTCCAAGATTTTAGTTTGGGAAGCAAATCTGATAAAAATTTTAAGTGAGGTGACCCAGCTGAAAAGGCACACCTATATTGTTTACCTTTTGAGGGAAACTTTGCATTTGAGTTTAAAAGATCAAAAAGCTGATCAATAAGCTCTGCAAATTCTGCTGTATGTATAGTTTGTACTTCCATCATACCAAGAGATACAAAAGTTTCAATGCTTGCTGCCATGCGATGGCTCAGTTGTCGTGCAGCAGTTTTTACTTTCATTTTTTTATAAGGGTCAGAGTTAAAATTAAAATCATCATTGTTTAAATATGGTAACTAAGTAAAACTACGTTCTTGTTTGTCCAAAATAAATGCAGTCTCAATATGCTTAAACTTTGCACATTTTCCCTTTTCAACTCCAATACACCTCTCATGATGGCATTTCTGGTAAGTTTTAGTAAATGGGGAAACGTCAAAGATTATGCATTTTTCCCTCTCCATTTACTCGGAACGTGTATGGGGAAGGATTAATCTTATTCTCAGCACTAAGGTTTTTAAGGCTGTTCTATTAGTAGAACCTTGATCAGAAACAGTGGATATGACTTTAAGACCAATATCTTGTAATTTAGTGATAATATAAGGAATTAAGATTTTTAAAGATTGTGCAGAAATAGTTGAAGATGTAAAGTAGTAGCTATACTTGCTTCCATTGCTTTCGGTTTCCCCCGAACCATAAAAGCCAGAGCATGATTTGCAGGCTTAGCTGATCTTCCCTAATGGCCTAGATCCTCATAGCCAATTATAATTTGTTTATGGGGATCATAGTGTAAAAACCAGCACTTAATGACATTTCATCAAACAAAAATACTTATCATGGTCATCCATTTTATTAACTTCAAGTTTAAGATGTTCAAAATTTTATCATTAAAACCTGATAAAAATGATAATTTTGAAAGTACTCGTTTTAATGTTCCTTGGAGAAGGCAGTTCAAAATAGCAAACTAAATATCTATAAAGATGGGGACTACGTTTATAAATCGACAAAGCAAAAATTTTGTCATCATCTGTCCACCTCTTTCCCATAGGATTTTTTCCAACTTTTTTTTAATTGTGAATTTATAAACTTTTTTGAAACATTATTAAGATTTTCCTCAATAAATTGAAATCTCCCCTCATCAAAAAGTCGATTTAATGTTTGATTTCGGTTTCTTTCTTTAGCCAGAAGGGCTTTTAATTTTGAAAGTCTGGATGTTATGTTTCTATGAGCTTGATACATTTCTTGTTTTAAATTTAGTTATCGGTTCAATTTCCCTGTATGTCATTAGTCTGTGTGTCTTTGCTAAGAAAATTAAATTTTGAGCTGTTTGTAGAGAAATCATAGTTTTTAGGTTCTTTAAAAGAGGGTTCAGGTGAAGTTAAAGAATTGAGTGAAATTAAAGAATTTGTTTTAATAAAAGGCAAAAGCTCTGTACAATTTTGAGGATCGTTATCATTATAAATGTTACCCAAAAATAAATTGTCCTCAGTATTTGGGAATCCAAAGAATTGGAAGTTTCTTTAGAAAAAGCGTTAAAACCTAAAAGGCATCTACCTTTGCCATGAAAGTCTTCTTTTAAAAAATTATTTTCGCAAATATGAAAATTATTAACTTTAATACTATCAGCAATATTACAAGCATCTTTCCATTTTTTACGTAAATCGGGGTTAGAGATGGGAAATTTAAAAAATGTCAAATTTTTGTAACCTTCTTTGGTAATTGGGGAAAAAATATTTGTTCTCACAGGAGGGAAATTTACAAGAAAATCTAAATGTTCCAAAATCCATTGCAGTTGCAAGACACTATTAATGTAAGTCAGTTCTAGTACATAAAAGTCCCTACTTAATAGTAATTCTTATAATTTAAAATATCCAAGTTAGCTACTCCTTCACCTGCAAAATAAACAAAATGCAATGTTAGTATTTGGTACATTTTCATTAATTATTTTACCAAAGGATAACTGAAAAATAAAAACTTGAATTCTTGCTAAATTCTTAGTTCTCTTCAATATAATTATAACAATATAAGGTTTATTAAGTGCCGCATTAATACATTTTGAATTATTTGCAAACAACTCTTTCATAAGAACAATGTGAACAATAAATTCTTTGTCTTTCACCATATTTTTAAGGGTATGCTTTTTGCATAACATTTTAAACTACTTAAATTGAATATGTTAAACCTCACATTGATAAAATCATCTTGAAAAGTGAAGAGGGTTGTAATTTTTGCAGTCAGATTTCCATTAAAAAAGTACATAATTAATCCCACTTTATCTACTTAAATCATGAAAAAAAAAACAAAGAAAAGACTTTCCTTTTCATTATTACAAACACTTAAGGTAATTACAAGTTAAAATTATGAATATTAGTTGGATAATTTATTAATTTTATTTTAAATTTTAAAATTTGCAAAGCAACAAATGACCTTAAGACATGCTTAATAGCCTTTCGAAGCTATCTACTAACATTTCACCGTCACCTTAACTTATATAATAACACTTCAACATTTAGAACTGTAAAACAATTCCCAACCACTTTTAAAAACCATATTATATTATACTTTGCAAACAGAATAACATGCAGTCTGCGGAGTATCTCTAAAAATTTTTCGAGCATGGATAAAAAACTAAACCAAACCAGATTAATAGCAAATACCACAAAGATATTGCCTTTGTTTTGTAGATAATGGTAAGTAAAAAATATTGTTTTACGCATTTTAAAACAAACCTGCTCCAACAGTTGGATTTTATCCTAAAATATTCTGTCCTGAAAAATTAAGTGTGGTTAGAAAAAGTTTATCCATCAACATTCATTAATTATATCGTCTAAAAAGTGTTGAAATTTATAAAGCTAATTACAAATTATAATACTCACTAAAATTTAGACAAAATATATGAACATTTTTAGTTTAAATCAGTTTAAATCAAGTTTTTAATCAACCAACATGTGCGAACAACCAATAATGAAATAATGCTACTGCGCATACGCAATGGCCGGAATAAATATTTACTTTTAGAAAATAAGAATTAATGGTTGTTTGTATATACAATACCTGCAATTTTATACTGTTATGGGCGTATATAAATATATTTAAAAAATACTAATTTTGGAATAAGCCATTTACTTTTTAGATTCAAAATATAAAATT
Organism: Listronotus oregonensis; assembly: GCA_019359885.1. Taxonomy (NCBI): domain Eukaryota; kingdom Metazoa; phylum Arthropoda; class Insecta; order Coleoptera; family Curculionidae; genus Listronotus; species Listronotus oregonensis. The sequence goes on from JAHBCN010002112.1 coordinate 64,412, forward strand.
CCATAATTAAATTTTCGCGCCCAACCAAGATCTTATGTTGCCAAGTTGTCTGTTTCCAATTTTGCTATTTCACTGGCACCCCCCAGGCGGCTGTAAAACCTATATGTAGAGTAAAAACCGCATACTTCCTAATAGTAGAATAGTTTTAACCAATGGTATTAGGTTGATCATACCCCGAAAAATAATGGACCAATTAGGTTTATTTTGTTAAAGATAATAAAAAAAAAAAATATATATATATATATATATATATATATATATATATATATATATATATATATATATATATATATATATATATATATATATATATATATATATATATTTTTATATATATATATATATATATATATATATATATATATATATATATATATATATATATATATATATATATATATATATATATATATATATATATATATATATATATAATATATATTGTTATATATATATTTATATATATATATATATATATATATATATATAAAATATATATATATATATATATATATATATATATATCCGACCGTGACCGGTCCCAAGCCCGGAAAAAGAGGAGGGAGCACACACACAGCATCACGCTGACACACACACACTTGCATTTAAACACAATCCTAAGCCAATGTGGAAGGCAACGTGCCGAAGGCTGAGTGCTCACAAGGATATATGTGATCGTGAACGTTCCCCCGGGGGCACCAGGCAGCACCCCCCTGTATCGCATGCCTTATCCAGCTATCCGGGGCTCTGGCTGGATGGACCGTATACTTCCCTTGGTACTCGTGGGAACAATATGGGTAGCAAACAAAAAAATCCTGCAAATAAACCAGGTAAGGTCACAGGCGTAAAGGTAGCCACGACCAGCTTTAAAGCAAACTCCCTGGAGGAGATAGACAACCTGACAGATGAACAGGTCATTAAGGCCAATCTGTGAGCGAGTTCTAGAGTCCGTTTGCGACCCTGATCAAAACAGGCAAAAGCCACGTCGAGGCTAAGCGTGCCGTGATCAGGGAAAACCTCACCGCACACACAAAACGCATGTGTAAGGCAAAGGACTCAAAGGCCACAGAACAGGCCACAATAGCCAGCCAAACCTAAAAAAGAACAAGATCTGGGGTCAGTACTCCCAACAAAAGGCAATTTAAAAAGCCAAGAGGAGACAAGTCCACAAAACCGGCTACTACGACTAGCATGCCGTACAATGCTGCAACTAGCAGCGAGAAAGTTGCTATCGTCAGCGAAGGCTATCCCAAAGACCAGCTGATGAACGAAAGGATGGAAGAGGTGCAAGCAACAATCTTAAATGCTTATGATAACATTCCAGATGGTCAGGTTGTAAATTTCGAAAGATGCAACCACAGGCCGGGATACCTCGAGGTCACCTGCGCTGACAAAATCAGCGCAGAATGGCTAACAAAGACGGTGCCAACATTCAAGCCCTGGGAGGGAGCAGTGTTAAAGGTACTGACTGGCAAGGACTTACCAAAGCCAGTGACCTGCACCGTTTTCATCCCGGATGAAAGAGGTGAAAGAATGCCAGCCGAAAAAATACTCAAAAGGATATCGGTAGGCAACAGAGGCCTAAACACAAACCTGTGGAAGTCCTGGGAAGCAGTCCCAATGGACGAAGGCCAACTCTGGATCTTCTCCATGGACAAACAGTCTCTAGAAGGTCAGAAAAAACTGAACATGAGCCCGTACTTTGGGTTCGGAAAACTCAAGTTCAGAAAGAAACAGGACAAAAAGGTCCAACAAATTGCTGAGGACCCCAAGGCTAGTACAACGAAGGCCGGGATCACACAGTGGTTTGTCCCCAACAATCCCGGGGCCAGCACAGCAAGGGCCGGGATTACACAGCAGATCGCTGGGGAACTCAAGGCCAGTACGCCAAAGGCCGGGTCCATAGCACCAGAGGAGAGGGAATGGGAGATCGACACTGTGGAGCCTTCTACTTAAAGTGGCACCAGTCCGCTGAAAAGACATACAGTCTACCAGCAAATGGACATAGCCACGGAGGAGGAGGCCCTGCTGAGGAGCCGCTCCCCCAGCCCCTCTCAGCCATAATGGATACCATAAAGGTTATCCAAGTGAACCTTAACCATGCCAAGGCTGCTTCAACCGTGCTGTGTAGAAGGTTTCAAGAAGAAGGCCTGGACATCGCCCTTACACATGAACCATGGCTAAACAACGGAGCCATCAGAGGTAAGTTACTGTATTATGATAACAACCCAAGAGCTTGTATTCTATATAACAGTAATAATATTAGCTGTACACTAATTCCGGAGCTCTGCTCTGGGGACCTTGTTACAGTACAAGCAACCGCCACAACAGAGGGAAAAGGACTAGGGACTGGGTAGGTAGTGACTCCTGGAGAAGAAAGGGCCTGTCCGCCATCCTAATGGAGACATCATAGGCCACTGCAGAGGAAGAAGACAACAGGTAATAGTTGGGGGTGACGTCCACGCCCACAATACAATCTGGGGAAGCAACAAACAGTAGAGGTAAATCCTTGGATGAATTTATTATAAGTGAAGGGTTAGAAATAGCTAACATAAGCATAGAACCCACTTTTGTGACATCAGCCAGGCGCGAGGTCCTTAATCTTACTTTTGTAGCCATGATGTCAGTGATACTATCACAAACTGGCATGTCTCTGACGAACCATCATGTTCAGATCATCGCCATATCAGATTTGATATAACAATTTGTAGATTAGCCATCAAGAAATTCCGTAACCCAAGGAGGACACTCTGGCAAGGCTATAAAAGAGCACTAGAGGAGTCACTCAAGGGAGGTACGGCACCGATCTTCTCAGCGAAGGGTCTTGATCTGACAGTAGAGCAACTAAATGAGGCAATACAAACGGCCTATAAAGAAAACTGCCCAGAACAAACAAGACAACAAAGAAATAAAACAGTCTGGTGGAACAGTCCCCTAGAGGGTCTTAGATCTGAGGTGAGAAGGCTATTTAACAAGTCCAAACTAAATCAAGACTGGTTAACGTACAGAACGAAACTTACGCAGTACAAAAAAGACATCCGCAAGGCGAAAAAAAATTTCTGGGAACAATTCTGTGAGCAAATCACAGAAACCCCGGAATGCGCCAGGGTCCACAGAGTCCTCTCAAGGGAAGGAACTGCGAGTGCTCCCGGGCCCCTAAAAAGAACGGACGGGACCTTTACGAGCACTAACCAGGAAATCCTACTCACTTTCCAGGATCAATCATAGTTGATCAACCTTGGCTAATAGAACAAGCCAGCAATCTCAGAAGACCCCGAGAGAAAGACTCCCGAGAGAGATACTGGCCAATTCCTCTGAGCAGAAGCCGTGAAAATACCTATAGAAGAGCGACAGATCCCCTATAGCTCGACGATGGGCAAGAAGAGGAAGCCTTTCTGTAAGCGTTGGATCATTAATATGACGAACAGCTCTTTTTTGAATGGAGTCCAGAATGCTAAGTGTTGTAGGGGACGCCATTCCCCAGACATGAGAAAAATGTTCTAAAGAGGGTCTGATTTGGGACACATACAGAGTGTACAGATTGGAAGAAGAGAAATATTTTCTGGCTGAAAGAGGAATCCAATCTTTTGAAGCTGCCGAAGCTATGGATGAAATGTTTTTTGTGCAGTTGAGGATATTCTCAAAAGTAACGCCGACAAGATTTACACGACTCTTTGTTCTGCAGAACTTGGCCGCTCATATGTAAGGGATGAGCATTGCAGACTTTTTCGCGACAGCGAAACATGACTGTGTTTTTGAGGCATTAAACTGAACACGATTTTTGGCGCCCCAATCCAAGATAAGTTTGAGGTCTTGTGAAAGAGATATCTGCATTGACCTGCGCTTGTTTTCAAAATCAGAATTACACGGTGGCTTAAGAAATTGAATACTAGAGTGGAGGGTACTATCGTCAGCAAAACTATGAATGGGATTGATTGTGGAAGACAGAAGATCGTTAATGTGTAGAAGAAACAGCGTGGGTGCCAGCACTGAGCCCTGGGGCACCCCAGCATTAATTTGGTAGAAGCTGGAGGAATGACCATCCACACTGATATACGTCGATTAGAAAGGAAACTGGAAAGCCAAGAGCAAAGCTTAGGTGGAAGACCGTAAGAAGGAAGTTTGTTAAGAAGCCCATCATGCCAGACCTGATCGAAAGCTTTGGATATGTCAAGGGCAACGATCTGGGATTCACCAAGAAACTCAAGGGACTTGTTCCAGTTGTGTGAGACAAAGGAAAGAAGATCAGCTGTGGATCTACTGTGACGGAATCCATATTGTCTATCATGTAAGATCCTATGTTTTTCCAGATACTTTAAGATTTGGGAATTAATGAATTTTTCCATTACTTTGCAAACAACTGAAAGGAGAGATATAGGTCTATAGTTAGAAGGGAGACTTTTGGATCCTTTTTGGGACAGGTTGCACACGGCAGCTTCCAACTCTCCGGAAAAATGCCCGTGTCGTAAGAGATTCGAAAGAGGCGAGTTAAGATGGGTGCAAGCTCGGGAGCACATTTTTTTTAAAACGATTGCTGGTATGCCATCCAGCCCAGACGATTTTTAGTATTAAGAGAAGAAAGAATACGCTTGATCTGTTTGACTTTAAAAATTATATCGGACATTTTATGAGAAACAGGAACAACTGTTGGAAGAGGAATATTAATAGGAGGATCAAGCGTAGAATTGGCAGCAAGTTGTTTGGCAAATATCGGCTTTTCCTTTGGAGGTAGAGACAATTCCATCTTCAGAGATTAGGGGTGGAAAAGAATTTGTGCAAAAGTTCTGATTAATATTTTTGGCAAAGGACCAGAAAGCTTTACTGCCATTTGAACAAGAGAGAACTTTATCTTTTATTCGATTGTTAAAACGGTCCTTTGCTTCTAAGATGGTCTGATTATACTGATTTCTTGCTTCGATGCTAGCCTGTCGATTTTCGGGACTGGGGTTTTGAAGAAACTTTTTGTGGGCTTGAAGTTTTAGAAGTCTGGCTTTGTCACAGGATTTAGAAAACCACGGTTTGTGATTTGAAGTTATGGGGTTCTTTTTAGTGTGGGGAATATAGGTCTCAATGCCTAGTTGAATTTTTTCGGTAATTTGTTTACATATTTCTGAAGGATCGTGAGTAGAAAGCAGGTAGGATTCCAAGGGTAGCTGGCAAGAAATCTCTTAGACCATCCCAGTCAGCTGAATTGTAGTGCCAGACGGTGCGTGGCGGTATGCTTTTCAGTTGGTGGTGGAGGTATTTTGCCATCTCCGCTCAAATATCTAATCTTAATATATATATATATATATATATATATATATATATATATATATATATATATATATATATATATATATATATATATATATATATATATATATATATATATATATATATATATATATATATATATATATATATATATATATATATATATATATATATATATATATTATATATATATATATATATATATATATATATATATATTAGATTAGATCATTATTATTTGAGCGGAGATGGCCCGGTTTTGGCTTTTCCTCACCAAGCCTAGTAAAACTAAGCCTACATAGTGCTCCACAGTGGCACCACACATGTACGGCTGTTTCTTCAGGCAGAACCTACACAGGCTATCCTCCACCAGGCCTATTCTTTCTAGGTGCTTGTTGAGTTTGCAATGTCCTGTTAGCTGACCTACCGTTATCCTTACGACATTACGACTGTGGCTCAGTAGGTCCGAGGTAAACTTGGCCGAGCAGGTGTTAATGAACTGCTTTGCCTGCCGTTGTCCTGGTGTTTGTAACCACCAGCTTTGAAACTTTTTGTCTACCCAGCTCTTTATAGATGCTTTAAGGAGGCCTGCCAAGATTCCACAGAATGGCTCAGGGCCTATCATTTCCATAGCTGATCCTCTTTTGGCTAGGTCGTCGGCCTCTTCGTTACCTGGGTGGACCTCGTGGCCGTCCGCAGACTTTCCTAATTGATAGGCGTACTGGCGGTTACTTAAAGGGTATAGTGGTAGTATATTATCCCTTATGTATCTATCCACAATTTTTTTCCAGCGTTTTGAGCAGAAACGAGGACAGAGTTATAGGTCTATATGACTTAGGCGTTTGGTCTGAAATTCTGCTGTCTTTGGCAGGTAGACTACTGTAACCTTTTGCCATATTTTTGGTATGTAGCCCCAGGCAATGCATGCTCAGAAAATTTTGCAGAGATGCGGCAGTAATATGTCCTGACCTTTTTGGAGCAGTACCGGGTAGATTTCATCAGGGCCTGGCGAATTGTCTGGGTTACCAATTCCTTTGCCTTAACTCAGTCTTCCTCTCGGGGTCTTCTGAGATTGCTGGCTTGTTCTATTAGCCAAGGTTGATCAATTTTGGTTGATCCTGGAAAGTGAGTGTTCGTCAATAATTCTAGGATTTCCTTGTTAGTGCTCGTAAAGGTCCCGTCCGTTCTTTTTAGGGGCCCGGGAGCACTCGCAGTACCTTTCCCTTGAGAGGACTCTGTGGATATATATATATATATATATATATATATATATATATATATATATATATATATATATATATATATATATATATATATATATATATATATATATATATATATATATATATATATATATATATATATATATATATATATATATAATTATTTTATTACCATATATACTAAAAATATTATATATATATATATATATATTATTTATATATATCTATATAATATATATATATATATATATATATATATATATATATATATATATAATATAAAATTTTTGCATGTCACAAGTAGCCTAAAAATATTTTATAATAAATTATCTATGCTCTAAAAACTACCTTTCACAAAACCTATAAATGAAATTATATTTGGCATTAGTATTTAAGTATTATTTTTTAAAGAGAAAAATTAAAACGTTGAAAAAATATTTCAGTAAAACACATAATATTTGCAAAACGTTATAATATACGGTACATAATTATAATATGCTTATAACTGAAAAACTTACATTTTATTAGTACTGACCAAATTTATGCTAAAATAATAAATTGTGTTGATTTTGGCATCCACACTCCTTAAGAATCTGAACTTCTTTATTTCTTAGAAATAGTGTTACGGCAGCATAAAATAAATATACAGCATTATTCACATTCACATGAGAAGCCCGGGATCTCGCAAAAAGTTAGGTTGAAAAATTAAACGACATTCCTTACAGGATGCTGTAAATAAAGTTTTTCGACGAAGCGGCTCCATAGAGAGGAAGTCGTTTATTTCCAGATTCAGGATAATTTAAAATAGAGACGACAATTTTAAACAAAAATGCATCTTTGACAGTGATAAAACACTTTTAATGTATTCCAGTTTTTAGCTAAAATTGTAAATATATATCAAACTATCAACGAATACGCCTCTTTAACGCAAGGAATTATTTCTCTTTTGTGGTTAGTTTTAAAAAGGAGCATTAAATACATCCAGTTTATAAAATAGTTGTGTTATTTGACTGAAAACATTTTTGCAACAATAATTACAACGGTTATTATGTCATAGACATATTGTAAAAATGAAAAGCCTCTGCAGTAACCTAATTGACGATGAATAAAACCTTACCCATGTAAAAGCAATCTAAGCAATTTGTGTTATGTGCGTGGTAATTTTACTTCGAGAATAAGAAGTCAAAAATTAATCTCACAAATCTGTTGGGCATAGAAACGTTGTTATGTGTCGCAGCTAAACATCTAGATAAAACTGAGGTTTCCGTCTCTCACCTTGTTCCCTTTCTTCCATTGCTTGACCAACATTCCCAAAAAAACCTAAGAAGTCTGTCTCTGGGACAACTGCGGCCGATTGCGTTAATCCTAATTAGTCAATGGCAACACCCAATAAGGTCGGTAAAAAAAAGCCCAAAAATTTTTAGTACACTAACAATCACTCGAGTAACTCTGACTCGGGTGATTGTAACTGATTTCTAACCTTGACTCTCTGTTGTGCCTCCACAACTTCCGATGTCCGTAGCTATGTGTTCTCAGACTTTTTGTATCTATGCCTGATAAGATCCTTAAATGGCCCGCAAAACTCTGTTTTTTTTTCTTGAAAATTTCTCTAACATATACACTTGCCCCTTTTCCGTAAAGTTACCAAACTGAGGAATACCACCAAGTCTTGGTTCTTAAGACTTATTGTCTATTAAAATAAAGCACTTCAAAATAAACTTTTTACACTTTTCCTAATTGGTTGGCCGTGTATTAACTCGTATCCGCCAACCAATCAGCACGCGTAGCTAAAGAGAAAGGGATCAGATTATATTAGATTTTAGTTCACCCAGGGCTAAAAGCAACAAATCCTAAACCTTTTGATATAAACTGTAATAAGTGAATATTTTCTTCTCCAGGGCCAAATGGCTAAATCTTCATATTGATAATAATACGTCCATTAATAAACCCATAAATACGCAAAAAATACAATTATGTTTAATCTAATAACTCATGAGCGTACTTTTGAGAATTTTTAACACTCCTTATGCTACTTCCAGAAAACTAAATTTTAATGTATTATGTTTTTGTTAAACTAGAACTTCTTGAATTGAAGTGGTTATTGTGCCATTTTTTAAAGTTATTAAATAGTCTGTGTTTACTTTTGAACTATTTTGGTACATAATACAATTGTTTATAGCAACCCCATCACCCATATGAACAACAACGGTAGCATCTTGTAACATCTTTTAAAAGTAAGTTTTACATAAAAAACAATGCCCGTTTTTAAAGCATTGCGATTCCACTTCTTCCTCTACTCCTCCATAGTTTTTTTTTACTTATTATAAAGCTGTTATTCCTTATCATACCGAGCAGAAGACTTGGTAGGCACCAATTTATAGGTTGCCTTGACACATTTCAGCTCGATTTCTTCAAAATTAATCATAATCACAAATCATGCAGTTTGACGTACTATCAAGTTGGTAATTTTTATATTTCGAAGCGTCACTAAGCAACAAATTCAAAAGCCATGTGAAAAAAAAAGTCGACACCAAGTTCACATTTACATACATAGTACGGAATAAAACGTCGTACGATACACGGCGGTAAAGCTAGTATTACAGCACTATTTAGAAATTTAAGACTCTGCTCCCTCATTGTCTCGTAGCTAAACTCTTGTTGCTGTAATAAGTCACTTTCCGGTCTTGACACGTTAATGAATGTTTTTTTAATAAAACAAAACCAGCAATGTTTTGTTATAATGTTGTATAATATTATAAAATATATAATTATTTTAATTATAAAACTTAAGTTAGGCAAAATTATAAAACGTAGAGGAATACGAAGTATGACTTTAGTCTGTCTCAAAGTTTATCGCTATGGCTTTTGACGGACAATGCCCCAATAAACCTTTAACGAGTTTATTACCTATTGTTATTGGGTAAACCCATTATTTCATAATGGCAGGGGTGGGCCAGGTATTTCTTGAGTACTGACCATTAGGTATATAAATATTTCGGCTAATATTTTAGTGGCAGTGTTGAATAATCGTTTTTACTGTGCGTTTCGAAAAATTTGTTTTAGAAGAATATAACTATGTCGCATCGAAATCATTTGTCCTTAGATGCAAAACAGGTTGTGGAAAATGTGTATAGACAATAGTGATCAGGACCTAATAAGAAGGAAAATATATTGTCTTTATGAAAGCGGAGTTATTCCTACCTTGGATAAACTAAAACAGAAGCTAGACGAATACGGAGCCAAAATAAATATTAGCAGTGCCAACCCTCCATAAAGTTGTTTGTAAAATGGGATTTAAACACCGTAAAATAGACAAAAGACAAGTAGTAATGGAATCGCACAGATTACGCACTAGGAGATTTAATAACCTTCAAAAAATTAAAAGATATAGGCTAGAAAACATATCCATAATTTACCTTGATGAAACATGGTGCGATACACACGACACAGTATCCAAAGGATGGCTTGATTCCAGTTAAAACTGTCAGGTGAAAGCACCTTCAAATAAAGCAAAACGCATTACCATAATACACGCTGGTTCAGAAGACGGATTTGTCCCAAACTGCTTGCTGTTGTCTGCAAAGAATATTAAGGATTCTAGCTTGGATTATCATGAGGATACAAGTGCAAAAATTTTTGAAAACTGGGTTGAAAATAGTGTTATCATCATGGATAACGCAAGCTACCACAGCCGTCTGCTACACAAAGCAGCATCATCAAGTTCAAAAACTGAAATCCAGGAATATTCGTTAGAAAATAATATTTATTTTAAATTCAAAAAAGCGCAACTTTTGGAAGTCCTAAATTCATATGCAATTAATTGTATGTGATAATTTGGCTGAACAGGTTGGGCATACTGTCTTACGTCTTCCTCCGTATCACTGTATGTTTAACCCCATAGAGCATTTGTGGAACCAAGTAAAATCAAAGATTAGAGCAAAAAATGTTACGCCTACTTTAAGTCTTAGTGTTATAAATTTGATAAAAAATGTAATTACTAACATACCAGTTGAGAGCTGAAAAAATTCAGTATAGCACATTATAAAAATTGAGGACTCTTACATTTTTATACAAAACAACATAAATCCTATTGTAATTAACCTCAATGATGACCCTAATAGTGAAACAGAATAAGATTTCGATATTTAGATTAAAAATGTAACTATGTATAGATAATATAGTTATAAATTTATTAAAAGCTTTGCATATATTTAATTTCTTAATGTAATTTTAAGATTATACCTACCTAAATAAACAACTAATTATAAATATTTATATTATTAGAGTCCGTCCCTAATGTTCTGTCCTTTAATACCTACTGATCCGCAGTTTTATTGTTGTCGGCAGGTATAATCCATAAATAAAGGCAATAGCTAACACGGTATACTTTGAGACAAACTATAACATGAAATTACATATATAAAGTTTTAATTTTCTTTGTCAAAATATCGTCGTAAAACCGACAAGTTATTCAAAGCATATACGGATCTTTATATTTAAGATTATGTTTGACATAAAAGTCTCTTTATATCACTGCTTTGTTTTAAACAACAGGGATAAAATAAGAAAATACAAGACTGTTTACATTCCTGACTTACAATAAAAATACATCATTCCCCATTGTTTTGTGTCGTGTTAAAAGCAATACGGCTGTTGACAGTTGCGGCTTCAGTAAATTCTCGGCACGTTTTGTTCCCACTATGGGGCTTTTGATTAAGCTCGTAAACTCACATGTGTGCTAAACATCATGTTTTGGTGGAAACCGATATATCTAAACACTGTTTGATATATACATATAAGCTATTGATATTAATATTATTTTTAATCAAGTTAAATAATCATATAACGTACATAGTTTAATAGCTATTAATTTTAAAATAATATTAAATTTATTTAAATTTAGAAAATATACAATATATAAATACAATAAATAAATCAAATAAATAGGGTAGAACGAAGCTAGTTAAGAGCAATTTTTCACTTGAGCGGCCATAGCTCCTCAACGATAAGTCCAAATTGATTTTTATGCATACTGATGAGTGATGAGTAAGTAATTAATTTCCTTTTCTTCTCTAAAGTCACAAGAGCTATGGCTGTTTAATCAAAAAAGTAGGACATGCTCAATGTACTCCATAGGTAGAGTCATGTGGGGCAAGAGTATGCATTTTTTTTCAACTATTATAAAATCATAATCTTTCGTATGAAATAAATTTAAAAAATGTTATTTATTTAAAGGCTTTATTAAATTAACAAGTACATAACATAAAATAAAAAACTTTTAATGGTAATTTTAGAAAAAAATAAATAGAACCTAGTCAGAATGCGTACGCTTACCTTAATATCGGGGTATATGTGCGCAGCAATGAGAGTAAGTGTACGCACTTAGAATAACTTAAATGGTGGCTTGTTAAATAAAGTTAAACTATATTTAATGTCATAAACTCTCACAAATACTATTTATCTCAAGTTATGTCGAGAATAATGCTTAAAGAAATTAACATTTCTGTATCAAGATAAATTAAAACGACATCATTTTATCAAACTATAATGAAATCTTAGTTATTTTTTATACATATGCATACCACATATAATATAAAAATACCTATTTAATAACCAACCAAAACATTTAAAGAAAATTAAGATTGTAAAAAAACTGCTTGAGATAGAACCAGTTCCTTTTTAAAATATTAAAAATATGCTACATTTATAAAAATCTAACACTTATCTAATTTAAGTTAAACAATAATTATTTCCTACAGAAGAAATATTTGCAAATACAAGTCAAAAGACTTTCTATTAGCAAAACAAACAAATCGTGCTCGCACTCTACCCGATAGACGGGTCGTAACTGGCAGTTTCCCGACTTTGACCACTTCTTTACGTCATTTGATATGCAAGTAGTTTTTGTACAATAATTTTCCAATCTAACTGCATTAAACAAAAATAGACAATTTTGCAAATTGGGTAGAGTCCAAAATATTGAACCTAGACATTTATACACCGTGTTCAGAATTAGGTCGGCCCTATTGCTAACATTTTTATTATAAGAGATACAAGTTAGGTTAAATTAGCAAAGTTGTGTACATTTTTACGCTGATTACAATAACGATATTAAAAAAAAACAAATGAACATTAGATGTAGGAGCTATTCGCAAAAATATATTTTTTTTAAATGCAACACCCTATATTTGTTACGTTAATTCGAAAGAGAATGTAATTTTCTATATAATTAGTTATTTACAATTTTTTCCTGAAATGAAAAATAGCGGAGTTATTTCAAGTTAAATGTATTTATCTATAAATGGACGCAGGCAGCCATAGAATTTTTAAAATCGCATTTTTTGTACAAATTATCGTAGTCTATGACAAAAAAAAGATAACATGTGTATCCGCCATGATGTTTTAGTGACAACTAGTAAATCATAGGGCAACAGTTCATTTATGCTACTGTTGTTTAAAATGATGTCATTTGGAGAAGTTTCATATGAAAGAATGCTACATAAATATATATAATTTGCTAATGTGGATATATTTGTATGTAGGTAGGTTATATATATATATATTTATTTGTCTGTCCACGAGATTCTGAAGTTATGGCTTGAGCTAAAATCATGAAATTTGGCACAGTGGTAGTCTTTTGCAGTGGCTAGAACCTAACGAAGCCCGTTTTTTGAATTTCGCCCCCGAGACAAAAATAGGAGCAAAAAAGTGTTTTTTTACCGTTAGCCATACGGAAGGCGTCTTACGGAGACAGAGGCTACTTAATAATGTCTCTCGCCTGGCATTGTAACCTCCTGCACTATCATCCTTTCAATCCGCAAAGATGTTTTTGCTTAAACGTATGGTGCTGTCTCATTGGATCAAAAATTGATGGACCTGTGTTTTATAAAGGATCTTTAACAAGCAAACAATATCTGAATTTACTAAGAATTGTGTTGAAGGATTTTTTGGATGATGCCAATATAGCCATTATTAGCATAATGTATTTTATTAATGTTATTTAGTTATGCGTTATTATTAAAAAAAGACTGAAACTACGATGTTTATTATTTACCCAAACAATTAAAAGGTTTGACAAATTATATCCTTTATGGCAGACTTTATTTAAATTTGGTTTCTGACATGGCGTACTACGATATAATTTGTACAAAAAATGCGATTTTAAAAACTCCATGGCTGCCTGCGTCCAGTTACGAAAAATGGATTTAAATTGAAATAACTCTGCTATTTATCATCTTAGAAAAAAAAATGTTAATAACTAATTGTATAGAAAATTACATTCTCTATCGAATTAACGCAACAAATACAGGGTGTTGCATTAAAAAAGTATATTTCTGTAAATAACTCGTAAATCTAATGTTCATTTGTTTTTCTATTATCGTCATTGTAATCAGTGTAAAAATGTACACAACTTTGCTAATTTAACCTAACTTTTAACTCGTATAATAAAAAAGTTAGCAATAGTGCCGACTTAATTTTGAACACGGTGTATTTTTTAAACGTAGACTAGCGATTTAAAGCTTTAAAACATTTTTTAAACATTTTAAACAGGATCATCTGAGTGTTCTCAGCAATTGTTTAAAGTTAGGAAAAGTTGCTGAGGACAATAATTTTTTAAAAATCGTATAAATCAAGCGCGAAAATTTGATATTTATTATTGTTTCCTTTTTTTGAAGGTGCTGCTTAATGATTCTCCTGATTACCTTGCGTCATACACCAAAATACAATTTTAATAGTTAGACATTTGTTAAATAAAGCAGCTGGTATTTGCGCACAGTCGTTATTTGTTAGAAATAATTCCACAGGGTGTTTCAAAAAACATGCGCCAACGCTCGGCTGAAAATTGGGCATCCAAAAATAATAGAAAAAGTTCTCATAAACATGGATCCGCAATCGTTCCGTTACTGAGATACAGGGTGTTGAAAATTAAAAAAATATTAGGTATTTCTTAAAAATCTAAAAACTCTTTAGAGGTATTTGGTTGAAACCTTGGTTAAATTATGTGATGCATAAAAGGTAATTTTTCACCTAAACGAATTGAATTTACTTCCAGCAGAGGCATGTATTGGGGTAAAAATATTAATATTATTGTAGAAAATATGGTACGCCACTGCTGTTTCAATATTTCTATAGTCTATTAAAAGTTCTTGCTTCTAACTTAATCAAAACTACCTCTTGGTATTTTTTGATAAATAAAACCGTTTCGGAAAAAAATGACAAAATGTATTTCGTGAATAAAAGTGTGATTAACATAAAAATCAGATAAAACATTTTAAAACAATAAACATACTTCCAAAAAATTCATAACTAAAGAAAATGATGAAAATGACCACCGTCAGCTTCATTGCAGGCATGTAGCCTACGACGTATAGATTTCCGCACTCGCCGACAAACATGACGATTTTCTTTAATTATTTGAAATGCTTCGTCTATTCGTTGCATCAGTTCTTCTCTGGTATGAACAGGCGTTTTATACACAATTTTCTTCAAATGGCCCCAGAGATAAAAATCCAAAGGATTTATATGGGGCGAGCGAAGTGGCCAACAAACCGGCCCACGACGTTCAATCCAACGGGCACCGTATGTTTCACTGAGATAGGCTCGAACATCGTCTGCAAAATGTTAAGGCGCCCCATCATGCTGGAACCACATCCTATCTCTAAAATGCAAAGGAATCAATTTCGGCAAATCGTTACTTATAAAATTTAAATAAGATTCGTGGTTAAGTCTATTAGGTAAAACAACTGGTCCAATTATTTCATCGTCAATAATGCCGGCGCAGATGTTAACAGAAAATTGGTATTGTGAATTGGCTATTCACAATAAATTTGGATTCTCGTCAGCCCAAGTGTGTAAATTGTGAAAATTTATAATACCTTTTCTAGTAAATGATGCTTCATCCGTAAAGAGTACAATCCGTGAAAAATGTTTATCGTGCCTCAGTTTCCTCAAAAACCATTGGCAAAATTCTTTTCGGGGCCGAAACCCCTAGGCAACAACTCTTGGACTCTTGTAAAGTGATAAGGCCTTAACTGTTGTTCTTGTAGAGTCCTTAGCACAGAGAACGCTGAAATATTTCCCAAATCACTTGCAACAATTATTGTACTTGTAGTTGAATCATTTTGAACATTATCTAAAATAGCTTCTTCAACTTGAACTGTACGCCGGTATCGTCTGCGTCCAGAATCGAATTTGGCTGGCTTTATGAAGCCGGTCTGCCGTAAACGACGAAGTAAATTTTCAAATGCGGAATTTTTCTTTTAGGAAATTTTCGATGATAAATTCTTACTGCTTCGTGTGCATTTTGCTTCGCTTCTCCATAAACTAAGAGTATGTCAGTCAATTCATGTGAAGAATAATTTATAAAGATCATTTCTGCACAACTGAAATATTGAATTAAAAAGTAAATAACAAGTAGTGACATAACATTTATTTATCTGTTAGTAGATCACAATATGTCATTCTTTTATTTATTCCAAAGCTTACTTATTTCTTTAGCAGCTAAACTAATATTGGATACATGCCAAAAAGGTGCACGAATAGACATTTTGTCAATTTTTTCCGAAACGGTTTCATTTATCAAAAAATACCAAGAGGTAGTTTTGATTAAGTTAGAAGCAAGATTTTTTAAAAGACTTTAAAAATATTAAAAAACCCGTGGCGTACCATATTTTTCTACAATAATATTAATATTTTTACCCCTATGCACGCCTCTGTTGGAAATAAATTTAATTCATTTAGGTGAAAAATTACCTTCTATGCATCACATAATTTAACCAAAGTTTTAACCAAATACCTCTAAAGAGTTTTTAGATTTTTAAGAAATAACTAATATTTTTTAATTTTCAACACCCTGTATCTCAGTAATGGAACGATTGCGGACCCATGTTTATTAGAACTTTTTCTATTATTTTTGGATGGCCAATCTCCAGCTCAGCGTTGGCGCATGTTTTTTGAAACACCCTGTATAAACTTCACCATTTTTCTATAGAATACCTAAAGATTAACAATCGATCTTAAACGGTTGTAACATTCTGATGCATATCGATAAATACAGTTTCCCGAAAAATATTAAACATTTTTTTTACGTTTCAGTCCGATATTAATAATTTTTAAAAACTTGTTCACTATTCGAGCAGACATTTTCTTATCGATGAACATGATGCGAAATTTTGGGATCAGATAGCACTCTATGAGATCTTTAAAAAAAGATACAGCAACATCCCTCGCCCCTATTCAAAAGCGAGGATTTGTGCATCCCTCCGTTGGGGAGATGAAGTTACTGCGCTGACAACCGCAAAGAAGTTGTTCCCGCAGAAATCGACAAGTCCGATTGGTTCTCCGGGTTTTAAAGTCAAAAAATAAAGATGTTAGGTTGTTGTTGACCCATTCCGTATATATTTATTGATTGATTAATTTAAGATCTCCAATATTTAAATCAAAATTTGTATTTAAGAAAAATATAAATCCATAAAGACCACAAATTTAAAGACACAGCAAATTTTACTTTATTATGCCAAAAAAACTATTTTTATATAAAAAACTAGCAAGCTCGCTGTTTTCAATTTTGCATAAAATTTACTTCTTTTAAAAAGTGATTTATTTTAAACCATTTTTTTTATCTGTAGGAAAATTTATTCCACTAACGCATGTTTAATAGCACTTATTTTAAGTATAACAATATAAAATTAGGTTCTTAAGTTGTTTTACAAATCCCCTATGATTGATGAGTCAATCTGACTTCGTAATGGATATTTTACTACAATGAAAATAATCATCTTCTCGTTTATCCTAGTCATCTTTTCCATAAATCATATCCATTGACATTTATTAAGATCCACTACTATTCACAAATCTTTATTTGGCAAGCCAACTTATTATTCATTATTTCCTTTTCAGAATACTTAAAAATACAAAAGAAGAAAAACACTGTTTGATAATAGCACTTGGAGGCATCATTTCTCGTATTGTTAATCGATAAATGATGTTTATGTTAGGGAATATGGATATTTAATGCTCTTTGGTTATCTAAGTTTTATTTTAGGTATAAATTAAAGGTTGTTTAAAAACTTTTGTTGCAAAAACATGCATTTTTATGTGAAAAAGAACAAAAAATAATATCAATTGAAAAATACCACCACCCAACTATTTTTTTTTGTTGTTTTTAGATGTCCCAATACGGGTTATAATTTACATAAAATTTGGATAAAATATGTTGTACAGTGTGAGTCTCTAACTTGAAATAAAATCAATAAATCAAAAACAAGTTATATGCTTACGAAAATGCTCGGACCCGTTGTTGATTAGTTTGTTTAGTAACGGATTTTTCTTTAAAAGAAATATTTATACAGTATGTTCCAAAGTTAATGTTATCGATGATTTTTTAATAAAACAAGTTATATACTTATGAAAATCTGACCTTGTTGATTATTTATTTAGTAACGGATTTTCTTTAAAAGAAATATTTATACATATGTTCAAATTATTTATATGATTTTTAATAAAACAAAGTTTAAATATATATATATATATATATATATATATATATTAATATATATATATATATATATATATATATATATATATATATATATATATATATATATATATATATATATATATATATATATATATATATATATCCCAATTAGGCCAGTAAAATTGGGAGTTAACCTCAAACTAATTTGAGACAAACTAATTTTTGCATTATGCTACTAAAGAAAAGGTTTTAAATGTTTATAAAAATCTCCTTACCTGCGACGGAAGAACTACCCCAAAAGTGCAAGTTTTGAGTTTTCTTTTTTTTTTTTATTTAAGGTTTTTAAAAAAAATTACAAGAAAGCTTTTATTTTTTTACGTAAATTCCCTATTAAACGGCAATAAAACAAAGAACCTTAGGGATAAAAAAATAAAGAAACAAGTGTCCAAACTTACAAAATATTAGAATATTCTCAAACAAAATTTATAAACTTGGAGATCTTGGTAGAAAATAATAGCCACGTATTTTTTTTGACACAGACTTTATCATTATTATTGAAAAATCAAAATTAATTCATATAAACTTAATTAGTAGTTACACAAAAAATAAATAAAATTTAAATGGAAACAAAAATTAAAAAAAAACTCTTCATCAGCTAACGACACATCCATTGCATTGCCCTACACAAACACTGCAACTTTCGGTGCATTTAATATTAATTTATTTGCAGCTACATCTTTTTAAACAGCCAAATTTGCATTCGCAAAACAAAAATTTTAATATAAAATCTAAAGCTATAACTTTTAAATTTTTTTGTGGTTCCAAACAACCTCTTACTTTTACCCAACCTAGTCTTCCGGAATCAACTGTTTTTCACGCCACATTTGAACCTGCAAATAAGCCCTTTTAATGTGAAGCTGTGCCGCTTCAGTAGTTGGTGGTAGTGTCGATAACTCAAAGTTGCTAAATACTTTTTGTCTAGCAATTACCTGATTATACTTTAGAAATCTGTACTTATTTAAATTTTTACTTTATCACTACCAAACCACTTTAAAATAATTTTTTCACCAACGTGCAATAACTTTTTATGCTCTGGCAATTCTCTTTTGAATATTTGGAGTTCACTGGAGAGACCGTTTTCCTTTTCTACCACAGAGAGTGCAATTTTTTTCCCTTTCTTATTGAATGTAGATGTTGTGTCACAACAGTATATTGCATGAAGGAACAACATATTGGAAGCGACTGATTTTTTTAACTTATGTTTTAATTTGTATATATTTGTTTTCCTATTTGATTTTTCTACTGCACCAGGTCTAAGCATATAAATATTGTATGTGCTACATTGGTCAATGAGTAGAAATATTTAATCCGTATCTTGACCCACAACAGTGACAACCAATTCTACGTCCGCGCTGGTTGGCAGTTTCGCAATAAGATAATCTGCATCGCTGTTGGCTTTCAAAACTGAAATACCAGCATTGACCAGTTCTTCAGTTAAAAAGCCTTTTAATTTATCTTAATTTAAAGACAATGTTAAAAAAACTTATATTAACTAACGTTTCCAAATCAACATTTACTTTTTGACCAGCAGAATATTTAAGACTTTAAAGGTGCTCTCCAAATTTTGTAGAAGAAGATGAGGGTACAATCGTTTACAACATGATATTGTACATACTAAACATATTGTAATACGATATCTTTAAATTGAGCTGGGGCCTGCTACACAAATTTTGCAGTAAAAATCCTTTATCTATTACCTTTAGGCAAGACACTAGAAGGGGCTATTTTTTGTCAAAATATTATTAACACAAGGATTTTGTATTTTTCTCATAGATATTTCATCCCAAAATTGAACAGAGATGTTGCAAAAGCTTATATTTAAAACATTCTTTCCGGCCTTCTTGGCTTTTTGCTATACAAACCATTCTAGTAAATAGTTATACAGAGTTAAATGTAGATTGCTTGTTTTCTATTTTAACATTTCTATTTATGTGTGCTATTAATAAAACTGGGTCATTTCGTTTTAACTTTAAATCAGCGAAAGTTTTTCCGACGTTTCTAATAATTTAAGACCGAAAGACAAGGAAATTAAATGTTTTTTGTTCACATCAAATCTAGAATAATCAGATAATCAATCTACACCTTTTTTCGTCTCATTTTTATCCCTATCAATTCTTGAATCTCTGAGTTCCTTGTATCGTTCAGAAAAGGTTGGCGTGACACCAGACAACTTCTCCAAGCAATCACTGATCAATGAACACTGTGGCATAGAAGATATCCATTTTGCTAATGCATTATCTGTAAGTCATCTGCCCTGTGCTGGACCACAGACAGTGTACTACACCATAACTTGTCAGTACATCTGATAGTATATGCTTCTTCCGAAAAGAATTTTTTGTGTTCGTGAATGGGTATTACTTCATTCAAATTTGTGTACAACTTTAAAATATTTTGTAGGAGACTTGGCATACGGTAAATAAGCGGCTGAATGGAAGTAGGGCAGTATTTCTTTACAACAATACATTTGCAAAAAGATATCTAGTAGCCTTTCGGATCTAATAAACATTAACGCCAATTCTACCAATTTATAGTAAAAGAAAGAAAAGTTTCATTGTGCCCGGAACAAGACCATTGCATATTGCAATAAATTATTTTTTTTTCTAAAGTAAGTTTGCTAAAATAAATTAAATAAAACTATTATAAAGGGTAAAAACTCGTTCTTTTTTAAATGAATACGTATTTTTATTTATTTCTATTTTTTGTTTTTTTTTAAATACCATTTTGAACTTTTTTCGTAGGTATACATTCTTTTAACTTTAATTAGGTACTATAACTTATAATTAACAATCAGAATATTTTTTTAATCACCGTAAGACATTTTTGGTACTAAAATAAATCCTCTTGTTATTATATTAAATCCCAAAATTTATTTTTTATGTCAAATTAACTTATTTTTCTCAAATTTATGTAACCAAATTTACAGCAGTATTCTAAGTAAATAAATAATTTACAAGAATTTACATTTATATTCAAAATAATAATTGTGTTTCCCAATTAGAAGCTCTGTCACCATATGAATTATTTTTCCTGTTACCAAAATAATAGCATAACTTAATTCGGTTAGTTCTGAGTGGTTCTTTTACCAAACTAATGCTGGGGTGCCCCAGGGCTCAGTACTGGCACCCACTCTGTTTCTTCTACACATTAACGATCTTCTCTTTTCCACAATCAATATCATTCATAGTTTTGCTGACGATAGCACCCTTCACTCTAACATTCAATTTCTCAAGCCAGTAAATAAGCCTGATTTGGAAACCAAGCTTAGGTCAATGCGGATGTCTCTCTCACCAGACCTCAAATTTATCTTGGTTTGAGGCGCCAAAAATCTTGTTCAGTTTAATGCCTTTTAAACACAGACATGTTCGCTATCGCGAAAAAGGTCTGCCAATGCTCATCCGTTACATATGAGCGGCCCAGTTCTGCAGAACAAAGAGTCGTCCAATCTTGTCGGCGTTACTTTTGAAAAGAACCTCAACTGGCACAAACATATTACATTCATAGCCTCAGCAGTTTCACAAAAGCTTGGATTCCTTTTTCGAGTCAAAGTTGGCCAGTATAATTTCACCTCTGGCAGCTCCCAACAGAGCAACACGTAGTTCAACTTAAATAATCCTTTTACAGTTTAACTAGAGAGGCCCCAAACTTCCCGCTTTCTTTATTCCTTCCTCCCTAGAGTGTTCAGACTATGGAACCTGCTACCCGATTAAGTTTTTCCTTCTCCTTCCAGTCTCCAAATATTTAAGTCCCGTGTAAACAAACTCCCTCTCACCACACTTAAAAACACCCACGGTACGTTAGTACTTAGGCCTTAGCCTTTGTGGACTGTCCAAAGATAAAAAAAGTATTTCTTAAGATGACAGTGGCCTGTCTAAAGTCGTACTACTTGTTGTAACTGAGTACTCCCCAGAAGAAGGATCCTAGCTGTTAGCTTCTTGGAAGGGCCATTGAAATTTTGTGAGCTGTTAGTTGCTCTAGGCCTCACCCAAAATACACCAGCACCCGCTTCATCATCTCTTTTTGAGCCATCGGTGTACCAAACCCGGCCTCTGAAAAGTGATGTATGTGTCCCCCTTGATCCTGACATACGATAACAGTGGTGGCTCTAGGATTTTCAGATTTTTGTAACTTAAAAGTGAGACATGGGACCCACATCAAATATATTTGAAATTCTATTGGTCCTAAGGAGAACACATTGGTAAAAAAAATTCAGTGTTCCACGCCCAGAAAAAATCAGACTTTAAAAAAAATCTTTTTTTTCTCTCTTTTTTTGTGAATTTAATCAAATTTTATTGTCAAATCCCAAATTTTGTAATATTATCCGCATTTTTCTGAAAATAAAGGGATCTAAAATATTTGCATTAGAAAATTTTTTAGTGAAAAAATATCAACTGGCTATATTTTTTGGAAAAACATAGATAATTTTGCAAAATTTAGGATTAAACAATAAAATTTGACCAAATTTACAAAAAAAATTAATATAGAAGATTTGTTTTTGAAACTTGGATTTGTCTCTGGGGGCACCCAAAAAATTCAACTTTTTATGAAATTTCAAAGTACACATTTTCTTTATTAAAGTGTTTTTCTTTAGAACAATAGCATTTGGCATATATTTGGTGTGGGTCTTATGTTTTACCCTTAAAATAAAACATTTAGAAAATCCTAGAGCCGCCACTGCTTACTCTATATGATTTGTCAAAGTAATAGACGGCTGTCATGTCATGTGATCTCATATACAAGATCTGTTCGTCGATGAAATTTACCACGGGAGTTAAGTCCAGGATAGTTTCCAAAGCCATACAAGGCATGTTTTAAAAGGAACCGGCGCCATACACAGACATAAAGTCGGTTTAGTCTCAGGATTGTCGTTATCTTTTGCACTTTTTTCCATCTCACCACAGCTCCGTAGGTGACTATTGGCCTGATGAGTGTGACGTACACACAAGCATCCTCTTTGGTCTAGGTCCCCAGGTTTTCCCAAACATGCTCCTGCATTTTATGAGGCACAATTTTGCTTCATTTAGATTCATTGCTTTCTATTGGTTTTACGTTAATTTAGTGTCCAGAATTAAACTTAGGTATTTTACATGTTTAAGAGTTTTTATCTGCTTACCGAAAGTTTTTTAGGTTGTTAAAGTAATTGTTGGTTGTTTTTAATGTTGTTGTTTATAACTGGCAGTATTGCGGCTTCTAAGCCTTGACTTTAAGGTTTATGCCTTGAGAGCACCGCTGTATGATGTTAAGAGCTTTATGCATGAGTTCTGCTATAGTGTTAAAGTGTATATCTCGTACGAGAATTACCAGATCGTCAGCATACCCCTGAGAGTAAAATCTGCCATTGTTTATACGAGTTAATACCTTATTTACCACTAGGTTCCACAAAAGAGGAGAGAAAGCACTCCGTGTGTCCCTAAGAACATCCTCGTGCCACCTCTTGCCCTAATTTGCCCACTCTGTGGCATATTGTGTATCCACCTGTATGTGATGTCATCTACCGACAGCCCTGACCATAATATATATATATATATATATATATATATATATATATATATATATATATATATATATATATATATATATATATATATATATATATATATATATATATATATATATATATATATATATATATATATATATATATATATATATATATATATATATATATATATATATATATATATATATATATATATATATATATATATATATTTGTGTGTGTGTGTCAGAATTCTAGTTCTTCGGGATGGGCTGCAACACAGATGTCTTCTAGGCATCACAAAAATAATTGCGTTTAAAGCAGATATTGACGATGTTGATCATATAGAAATAAACAAAAGGCGTACAATATTGTATAATTATACCAGATATGTCATCACATCTAGAAGCATTGCACTCAACAATGTTGTTGTAGGTAAAGAGTCGAAAACTAAATGTTTCATTACAGAACGGTATGGAATCCTCGTATTTGAGCAACATTTTATCACACTAATCCTCTTTAACAACAAAAGAAAGGTACTCGTTAATTTTATTAACATAAGTGAGATGATTAGGAATGGCAGGCTCAGCACACTGTTTCACACTCTGCTCTCAGAGTATTCTTCAAATTTTTCTTGCGTCTCTCTCACCAACCACACCCCCAATAATCGTCCTTTTGCGCCCACGAAGTAAACTCAATGTAGAATTTCGCAATGATCGAACCCAGTCCGCAACAAACTTAGTTGCCTTATACCTAGCCAAAGCACCGTCACGGTCCCTCATTAAAATTCGCATACCTTGCGTCAACCAAGGCGCTATTTTGGTTTCTGAGAAAAATTAAGTGTAAATTACAAAAAAATATATATTTTTTTTAAACTAATTTATTTTATTTTTTATATGTAAACACAAGCAAGTTTAGTTAACATTTAAATAAAGTAAAAAACATATTTCTTTAAAAGTAATGGAGTTACATAAAAGGTTCAGTTTTATTTAGCATGGAACCCTCCAGTGCTAACAAATTTCCCAATTCTTTCTTGAAATTCACGATAAACATTGCGAATAATATCTAATGTCACTGGTACATTGCTTTTAAGAATTATATCTTTTAAATTTGTGATATTATTTTGTAAACCAATAAAATAAACTTTTTGCAGATACCACCACAAGAAATGGTCCATAGGCGTAAAATCTGAAGGCTGAGCTAGCCAGTGTATTGGTCCATAGCGACGCATTCATTCATTGCGCAAATGTTTATTAAGCTAGTTTCTGACAAATGGTGAACTATGCGCCAGGCAAGCATCTTGCTGGAATATCATTTTTTTTATAAATTTGAGATTTTCTGCATTTAAATGCGGCAAATATATTCGCTTAAAATTCTAATAATATGCATTTGGATTCCCTTCGGGAAAAATGGACCAATAATTTTATTACGTGTTATAGCACGCCATGCCTTCTAAAATTTTTGGCTTTTGATAGTTATTTTAAGGGGGGGGGGTTGCCCAGTAGCGAATGTTCTAAGACAAAATTATACCCTTTGTTGTGAACGTAAATATTTTTTAAAATATTAATAAAAAATTAATATATATTTATTTTTTTAATTTTTTATTAATATTTTAAAAAATATTTACTCGATTCTTTTAAAATTTGTCAATAATATTTGTTGTATTAAAAGGCTAATCTAGCCCTAAATAAATTAAAATTATAAGGTCCAGTGGCCTCCCGGGGGGCATCTTAGCGAATAAAATTGGCAAAAAAATGTACGCCACTGACTTTTTTTTGCAACTTTAATATTTGTTGCTTGATTAAGCGTCTAAAAATACAACTTCTTTATCTCTTGTATTTGTATCTCACTTTGTTTCAAAAAAGAAAAAATAAAAACGGTTTTATTGCATGCCACTGGACAAAATTGGTTTATTAATTTTTGCTAAAAAAATCACAGATCCCCTGGAAAACAAAAAATCAGAAACATTTCTAGGAAAGAGTTTTAGTGCAACAACAGCTACAACAAATGTTGGAAATGTCCATCATCCCTTTTTGTACACCTTCTCACTCGACGAATCATTGAACGACGAACTCAAGCTAAAATTCGAGGTTTATTTCTCAATTCTTGGCAAACATTTACAATTTTATTTTTTAACTTTTCTATTGTTTGTATGAGAGTGGCGTAAACCAGAGTTTTAAGGTGTCGCCATAAATAAAAATCTATTGAATTTATGTCAGGGGAGCGAGGTAGCCATTGAATTGGTCCACCTCTTCCAACCCAATTTTCCCCAAAGGTGTTATTTAGATGAGTTCTAACAGCTATACTAAAATGAGGAGGAGTTCCATGGTGCATAAAAGTTATTTGATTACGTACATTTGGAGAAACTTCTTCCAGCAGTACGGGCAATTCTTGTTAAAGAAACTCTAAGTAAGATTCGCCGTTTAATCTTAAGGGTAAAAAGAAGGGTCCAATTAAATTGTCACCAACAATACCCATCCACACATTTAAAGAAAATTGTTTCTGGTGACGACATTGTACGTAAGCATGAGGATTTTTTTCTCTCCATACATGAGTGTTATGAAGTTTAACAATACCATCTCGCAGAAATCCAGCTTCGTCCGAAAAAAAGTATGGTTTTATAAAAATTTCTGTTTTTATTAACCTTTTCGTAATACCATTGGCAAAACTGCAAACGTAGCAGAAACTATCTTGGTAGTAATGCCTGCACACGTTGAACATGATACGGATACAAAAGTTGTTCGAAGAGAACCTGCCACACAGTGTTGTTGGAATGATTATCGAGCTGCTATAGTCCTGGTACTTATACAAGGATTTTGTTCCACGGCACGTAAAACTGCATCCTCAAACTCAGGCGTTCTTACGGACCTCGGCCGGCCTCTATCATTGATGGGAATGCAAAACTTCCTAAATAACATTATTGTCAAAAACATTAGAAAAAAGAAATGAAAAAATTTACCTCTTTCCCGTAATCTACGGTCTACGCTCTAAAATATTTTACTATCTGGAAGTTGCCGTTGGGGAAACGCTTTTGCATACAGGCGCCTCGCTGCATAACAGTTACTGTAAGCACGTGCAAACATCATATGCATGTCTGTCATTTCCTCTAAAGTGTAATTTTCCATCACAAAAACCGAGATAAAAAACTTTTTAGAGAAATTTCGCCAAGAAAATTAGGTGAATAATTATTTTCTAGAAGAACTGACGCTTGTCAGTGTCAAACCTCCATGCGGAAATGATTTTTTTGGTTTGCAAGGCACCTGTGATATTTTTAGCAAAAATTAATAAACCAATTTTGTCCAGTGGCATGCAATGAAACTGTTTTTATTTTCTTTTTCGAAAAAAAGTGAGATACAGGAGGTGAAAAAGTTGTATTTTTAGACGCTGCTTAATCAAACAACAAATATTAAAGTTGCAAAAAAGGCAGTGGCGTACATTTTTTTGTCAATTTTATTCGCTAAGACGCCCCCCGGGACGCCACTGGACCAAATAACTTTAATCTATTTAGGTCTAAATTAGCCTCTTAATACAACAAATAATATTGCCAAATTTCAAAAGTATCAAGTAAATATTTTTTAAAATATTAATAAAAAATTAATATATTTTTAAAAAGTTATCACGATGTATCTTGGAAACTGTGCATTTACGGACCCCATTACAATATTTTCGTCTATTTTTCGAACACCTTGTATTGTAGCTAAAGGTACTGGCTTTAATTTTTTTAATTTTTAACCCCATTTTAAAAAAAGGTTTAAAGTCAAAAACTATGAGCTTATACATTTCAGTACTGCAACGCATACAAAACTTTTCAAGATAAAGTTTTATACTTAAGTCTACACACATTGCAAAGTTATGTATTGGTTCGTACACAAAAATGTTTTCTGGATGGCAAAAGTTTTAAAACAGTTTTTATATGTTCCCTAGGAGTCCAATCAGTCATTACGGTTCTCTTCAGACGAAGTAGTTTTACAATTTCTGCTGTTACAAAATGAATGCGGTGATCAGTGGCAGTAAGTTATCTCACTGAAAAGAGACCTGATGAACTATGAATGAATCGGTAAGTGGTCTCGGTTTTACTTGAGTTTATATTTTATTTTTCGAGCACGTACGCATTACATAACAAGCATTGCTAAGAGGAACGTAGGTATTATATTGAGTATTTTTAGTCTGCTGGTTTTAATAACCTATATGTTCTGTAATGTAATCAGAATGTAATGAATAATTTTAAGCCTATTTATTGTATTATATTTCAATGTTTTATTGTTAATTTCTACCTCTTTATTTTCATGTAAAATTTATGTTACAATTATAAAGTAAGAAACATATTTTAGCTAAATACTCTTGTTTTGTGGTTTGGTATTTTATTATTTCGTTAAAGTATTAGGTGTTTTTACTTGGTCCACGAAAAATTTTTAAAAGTTTTTTTTTCGAAAAACAAATTATTTGATTTTTTTTCAAAGAATCAAATTTTTGAAAGTACGTTTTTTCGAAAATCCAAATTTTCGAAGGTACATTTTTACGAAAAATCGAAATTTTTGTAACTTCAAAAATTAAAAAAACTGAATTTTTTAATGTTAAGGTTATCAAATGTTATGAAATATTTTTTATAAAATTAAGTTTCGTAACTTAACAGGTTAAGCTTAGTACTTAGTACTTTTATGCTTTTTTTAATTTTAAAAATGTATTTTATAAAAATACAAAGTTTTAACTAAATACAAAGGTTTTTTATCACAAAGTACGAAATCTAAGCTAAATACAAAGTTAATTGTTATTTACAATATTGAAGCAATGGACCTTAAGTAAAGTTCAAAATCGTCATCATTCATATCTGAATTAAACCTAGAAAGTATCTTTTGCAGTTTTGAGGTTAAGGAGTTGCAATTTTTCTTTTTCATTTTTCCCGTCAGTTTTTTTTTATTTTAAATTCCTTTATTGCCTGTTCCCTCTTCAAAGCACTAAAAAATTGCCAAATGTTTGCTTTTTTCGCATTTACTTGTACTTGAAAACCACGTTGCCAAACTTCTAAGGCATTGTTGCTTATTGGAACTCCATTCTTTAAGTTTCAGGCAGTTCTATATTTTCACTTCAAACCAAGGAGCTTTTTTAGTTTTCTTCTCCGTTTTACCTACCCAAGTTTTTTCGAAATATTCCAAAAATGGTGTCAACATTTCTGGTAAGAGTTTTCTTTCAATTATCGAATTAAAGTCTTTTTCAACATGTTCAGGTGGCAGAAACGCTAAGGCTTCTAGAAGTTTTACGCTGTACGCAATTAAAATATTCTTATCATATAAACTTTTGAGGCCCAAATTCTGAATTTTGCGGTATTGACACCTGGTGAAATGGAAGAAACATCCAAAATGTTGCACATAAAAAATTCTTCTTACAACGTTTATAACACTTTTTTCGAAATCTGAAAATACTACCTCCAATTTTTTTTCTGGGATAAATTCATTAATTGTGTTAAAACATTTTTCGTAAGAAGGGGTACAAATATAGAGCCAATTCTACTAAAAGTTGTATAAATTTGGTAAAACAGTTTTGGAACAGTACTAAATGTACCATCCATATACCATTCTTTTGAATTCTTTAAAAAATGGAAATTTAAAGAAGTTCCAAAAATAAAAATTCTTTTATCCAATTTAGAATCGAACATAAGAAACGACTGACCTTTTTCAGTGGTTTTATACTTCTCTGGAATACATAATTCTTCCAGTTTATTTGGCACAGACGGAACGTTGCTTTCTTTTCTTCTAGTGTACAAAATAGTTCTTTTTAAAAGAGACAAAAAAGGCAATCTAGCTGTGGTTATTTCGGAAATATTTTCGGCTTCTTTTGAAATAATTTGATGGGGAGCTTCGTGGGAAAACTTTGTTTTCTATTTCAAATTTCCTTTTACAGTTTCAACTTTATGTTTTTCAGGTCTTCCTGTATAATTATGGTCGCTCTTCTTAACAAATCCATTGTTCTCTATTATTCTTTCTTTACAACCCTTGTTGAAATCCTCGCATTTATAATATTTACTCTCTTTGTATTTCTTGTCGAATAGATAAAAATAACCATCTAAATATAGCTTTTGATATTTTTTGAAATTAAGATGACAGGTGATACTAATTTTTAACTTAAACATTTTTTGTCAAATAAGTAGCAAAAAGAACAATAAAGGTACTTTGTTTTATCTTTTATCACCTGCGTTGAAACAACCTTTTTAAATATACCGCAAAAATAATTGGTAGCCACATGAACACACGTAACTTATTTTCTTTCAATGTAAGCCAGTAGACCTAGTTGGGCAATATCGTAAAAATAATATTTATAAATAAGTTATATTATTTTCGAATATGTATAAATTATATTTTTTTCGAAAACATACAGTTTCGAAATTTGGGCTTTTCGAAATATTGTTTTTTTTTTTTAATCGTATTCCAAAAAATAGTATTTTAAACAAATTAGTTTTTCAAAAAAATATTTTCGAAAAATTAGTTTTTCGAAAATGTTTTTCGAAAAATTTTTGTAGACCCGATTTTACTCGGTCCAATATAATTATTAAAAAAAATAACGACCTAACCAATAAAAAATGTACTTCTTATTACAAATAAAATTGTCTGTTTTTTTATGGTGGTTTACAGAAGGCCGAAACAAATACCTGCTAATTTTGTTTCTATCAGAGAGGAGGAACTAATTAATTTCCCTTTTTTATTCTCTAAGTTATATTGCTTTTGTATTACTTTATTCTTAGAAATAATTTCATAATTTAATTAAAGTTTTAATTTTATTTTGCTGCTGTAGGAAAATGGGCTTTATATATAAAAAATTAAAAAAAAACTGGGATAATAAAAAATAAACAACAGGTATATATGATTATTTGTTTTTATTATAATCCTTTTTTATTTTCTAACATTTTAAAGTGACTTTAGAAATATAAGGATCAATATTTTGTTTCCTTGTAGGGTGATTTGTGCAAAACATAATGATGATCTAAAGTCCACAAATGAAGGTTCAAAATTCAGTTTAAAAAAAAAACTAAAAAAAAAAATAGGTTTTAAAAATATATAAAAAGTTTCATTTTAGGTTTTTAATAATTAAAAAGCAAGAACTTAAAAAAAAATGCTTTAAACGTGCCAGAACAAAAAAAACACCAAAATAAGTAAAACATGTAAATATATTAGTATTAACATGTGAGTGAGATATATTTAACTTTTTAGTAATATTTTTGTTTATTGTAATAACTTAAAAATATGACGTGAAACAATAAACAGTTTTTTATATAATTGTACTTTTGTATCACATTCTATTTTTTGGTTCATAAAATGCACAAAAATATTATTACAAAGTTTGAACTCAAAAATACAGATTATCCTGTTTTAAAGAGCACACTGTATTTGCAAAAACCCAATGTAAGTTGTTTATAAAAAATTGTGTTATATAATCATGTAATCTGGGGAAGCACCAATACAAACAGTAGAGGTGAGTCCTTGCATGAATTTATTATAAGTGAAGGGTTAGACATAGCTAACATAGGCATAGAACCCACTTTTGTGACATCAACCAGGCGTGAGGTCCTTGACCTTACTTTTTGTAGCCATGATGTCAGTGATACCATCACAAACTGGCATGTCTCTGACGATCCATCGTGTTCAGATCATCGCCACATCAGATTTGATATAACAATTTCTAGACTAGCCGTCAAGAAATTCCGTAACCCAAGGAGGACACTCTGGCAAGGCTATGAAAGAGCACTAGAGGAGTCACTCAAGGGGGGCACGGCAACAATCTTCACAACGAAGGGTCTTGATCTGGCAGTAGACCAACTAAATGAGGCAATAAAAACGGCCTATAAAGAAAACTGCCCAGAACAAACAAGACAACAAAGAAATAAAACAGTCTGGTGGAATAGTCACCTAGAGGGTCTTCGATCCGAGGTGAGAAGGCTATTTAACAAGGCCAAACTCAACCAAGACTGGGTAACGTACAAAACGAAACTTACGCAGTACAACAAAGAGATCCGCAAGGCGAAAAGAATTTCCTGGGAACAATTCTGTGAACAAATCACAGAAACCCCGGAATGCGCCAGGATCCACAGAGTCCTCGCAAGAGAAGGTACTGCGAGTGCTCCCGGCCCCCTAAAAAGAACGGACGGGGCATTCACGAGCACTAACAAGGAAACCCTAGGGCTATTGATTAACACCCACTTTCCAGGATCAACCATAATTGATCAACCTCGGCCAAGAAAACAAGCCCGCAATCCCAGAAGACCCCTAAAGGAAGACTGGGATAAGGCAAAGGAAGTGGTAACATATGAAAAAATCAAATGGGCCATAGGCGAGTTCCACCCATACAAGTCGCCAGGCCCGGATGAAATCTACCCGGTACTGCTCCAAAAGGCATGACCATATTACTGCCGCATCTCTGCAAAATTTTCAGAGCATGCATTGCCTGGGGCTACATACCAAAAATATGGCAAAAGGCTACAGTAGTCTACCTGCCAAAGATAGGCAGAATTTCAGACCAAACGCCTAAGTCATATAGACCTATAAGTCTATCCTCGTTCCTGCTCAAAACATTGGAAAAAATTGTGGATAGATACATAAGGGATAACATACTATCACTATACCCTTTAAGTGACCGCCAGTATGCCTATCAATCAGGAAAGTCTGCGGACTCCGCTCTGGACGATCTGAGCAGACTCCTGACAAAGTCAATCGATGACAAAGAGATAGCGCTTGGCACATTTCTAGACATAGAGGGAGCGTTCAACAACGTTCCAACAGGATCGTTAATAAAGGCTCTTACACGAAGGAACATCCCACAAACCATATGCTACTGGATGGAGGCCAGCCTAAGAAACAGGGTCATTAGATCCACCTTGGGCGAAGACACCATAGAAGCTGAGGTGGGGAGGGGCTGCCCACAAGGAGGTGTGCTATCACCATTATACTGGGCGATCCTAGTCGACGACCTTCTGGCAAAAATGGCCAAAGAGAGGTTTCACTGCCTCGGCTACGCAGACGACATAGCCATCGTAGTTAGAGGTAAGCACCTAGACTTTGTTTCAGAAAGGACGCAAAACGCACTGAACATCGTAGACGAATGGTGCAGGGAGGAAGGTCTGTCGGTTAATCCACAAAAGACCGTTATTATTCCCTTCACAAAGAAAGGAGCACTAAGGACACTCAGATGTCCAAAGCTCAATGGAGTGGAAATCCCCTTCTCAAAAGAGGTTAAGTATCTAGGAGTCATTTTTGACCAAAAGATGAACTGGGGACCACACCTCAACAAACTTGTTCAGAAGGCAAAAATTGCCCTCGGGAGATGTCGCAGACTTTGTGGAAAAAACTGGGGACTTAACCCAAAGATGAACATGTGGTTGTATAAAATGGTAATAAGACCCATGATAACCTATGGTTCAGTTGCCTGGGGGGCAAGAGTCTCACAGACCATAGCAATCAGACAACTTCAAAGTATGCAAAGGCTAGCATGCGTATGCATCACGGGAGCTATGAGAACAACTCCAACCGCAGCCCTGGAAGTGCTGCTAAACCTGCCGCCACTCCACATCTACATACAGGGGCAAGTAAAGGGGTACTCTATAGGCTCAAAGGAGGTCAAAGTCCAATTATAGAACACCGAAGGACTCCAAGATGGGAAATAGAGGAGGACCAAGAGGTCAGCTCATTGTTTGAGATGCCCTCAGACAGGACAACCCCTCGTTTCATCTTCAATAAAACACTTTCGTATTGTCATACCAGATGGGAGGACTGGAAGGAAGGCCCTCCAATCAAAGCCGATCATATCTGGTATACAGATGGCTCCAAGACCAACAAGGGTGTAGGAGCTGGCATCTATGGAGATAAGCCTAGAGAAAAGGTAATCTTAAGTCTCGGTCAGCACGCCACGGTTTTCCAAGCGGAAATCGCAGCAATAGTGCATTGCGCCGTGAGGATTAAAGAAAAAGGGAGAAAAGGGAAAAAAATATCGTCATTTACTCAGATAGCCAAGCGGCCTTGAAGGCCATCAGTTCCCATAAAGTTACTTCCAAACTAGTCGGGGACTGTATACAGGCCCTGGAAAAAGTCGGCTTGGAAAACAAACTTTCGGTAGCCTGGTCCAGGCCACGAGGGCCATCCAGGTAACGAAAGGCCGACGACCTAGCCAAGAGGATCAGCCGCGGAAATGATAGGCCCGGAGCCATTCTGCGGTATCTCGGCAGGTCTCTTCAAAGCATCTATTAAGAGTTGGGTAGACAGACAATTTCAAAGCTGGTGGGTACAAACACCGGGACAACGACAGGCAAAGCAGTTCAAAGACCTGCTCGGCCAAGTTTACATCGGACCTACTGAGCCACAGCCGTAAGGTCGTAAGGGTAACGGTAGGTCAACTAACAGGTCATTGTAAACTCAACAAGCACCTGGAAAGAATGAACCTGGTGGGGGATAGCCTGTGTAGGTTCTGCCAGGAGGCTGAAGAAACAGCCCTACATGTGTGGTGCCATTGCGAAGCACTATGCAGGCTTAGGTTTACTAGGCTTGGGATGGAGAAGCCAAAACCGGCAAGTTATATGGAGTGGGCCCGTGTCGAGACTCTGGAGGGCTAGTTAAGAAGACGGGCTTGGACAAGGTACTCTAAAGAACGAAGGGGAGAAACCACAATAAATCTGGTAAGGTTGCAGTGGTGGAGGTCATTTTTCGCCATCTCCGCTCAAATAATCTAATCTAATCTAATCATGTTAATAAATGTGACATTAACGATAAATATTTATATGACTAATTTAAACTTTTTAAAAGCATGAAAAAATGCTGTTCAAAGGTATTAAATAATAATTATACAATATGGGCTTTTTAATTCATAGTAAGCTTTTTTATATGGAATGCAATAGAATACCAAAATGTATTTTGCAGAAACACATCTAGCAACATGAATGCTATTTATCCATAGCCAAAAGTACGCTAATATTTCCTTCTAAATCCTAATAAAATAATAAAATCTATTTTTTAATCAGAAAATTTTCCTTATAATTTTGAAAACACCGCCTTAAAAAATTCAAATCAGTCTTGAAAATTCCTCTTTACCAATCTAAAAATAGTTATGCAACACTAACGCATCGACATGCTTTCGTTAACTTGTGATGACGTAGCAAGTCATCGCATCTTATGAGAGCTCGGGCCCTTCGGACGACGCGAAAGGGTTGGGAGGTCGCGTTGAGAGAGCTTGTACCGCGGGCGTAAAAATTTTAAAAGTAGTAAGACATCTGGCTTCGTCAGATAAGCAGTGTCTAAAATTTTCTCGGTTTCTTATGAGTAAGACATTTGGCTCTGTCAGTGAACCAGCTATCTGTGCGGTTTAGGTAGTACCCGTAGTTGGAAAGTTTATTTGTTACGACTAGTACAGTCATCTGGGCGGTTGAAATGGGACCCGTGGCTGGAGGTTTTTCTCTATTTTTTACGATAACGTAAAAACTCTTTAGCATTCGGGGCAATCGCCGAAATGTTTTATCAAGTGGTTTATAGAAAAATAGTACCTAACTGTTTTTTATGGTTGGTACAAAAGCATAAATTTCTCTTAGCTAGTAGAGCTACCTTAAATATTTTTCGGTTTCAATTTAAGACTGACACATTCTACGCAAAGTTTAAAGGCAAGGTGTAATTAAAGTGAAATAAAGAACTGTACCAGGGCAGGCGTTAGCTGGAGTAGTGTTTATGGAAGTGATATAGTAAATGGTATTTTAAGAGATAAGCTGCATTAAAAGGTAATATCTAAACGTATTAATAGTATAATTTATCAATAATTTATACAGAGCATCACAAAAGTTACTAGTGATACGGGTGTCCTAAAACACTTTAAATAATTCCTTAATTTGACTTTAAACTTTCTAACTTCTATAGTGATAAAAAACAATTTCGTATTGTGTCGCAATGCAAATAGAATAACACCTCAAAGACTTAAAAAAAGGATAGTAAAATTTAAATAAATTTCTTTGCTAAATTTAAGTAATATTTTTTCCGACTTTTTAAGTAAATTTTTTAAACTTTTTTTTAGGTTTTTTAAAAAATTAGGTTTTTAATAATTTTGTGAACGTTTCTTTGAAAGTGTTAGACAATGTAATGGTTTCAATAACACTAAAATCTTGGACTTCCATTGTGTTTATTTGTTAATTGTTACACAACGTTTCGGTTAGTGATGATCTCCAACCGTTTTAAGGATACTGCTATTCTAAAAGCTACGACTTATATACATCTTTCACTGAACTTGACCGACTTTTCAGGTTCAGAACGGCCAGTATTCGGAATTTCTACACTAGGTTTGCTAAATACATTTTGTTGTATGTGCAAAATGTATTTAGCAAACCTAGTAAAATTCCGAATAAAATTGCTTCAAACCGTGCTGAACGTGAAAATCGGTCAAGCTCAGTGAACAAGGTATATATATAAGTCGTAGCTTTAGGAATAGCTTTTAGTTATCACTTGAAAACGGTTGGAGATACATCACTAACCGAAACGTTGTGTAACAATTAACAAATAAAGACAATGGAAGTCCAAGATTTTAGTGTTATTGTAATTTTGTGAACATCTGATATTGTAAGTAGATAATAATATATATTAAAAAAAAATCCTAATTCTTGACAAATTAATTAAGGCTATTAGTGTCTATTAAAAAAGGTAATTTCAAACTTTTTCCTGTCTTTTATATTTTTAATGTAAACTAAATAAAAAAAAAGTCAAGAGAATTTTTTGAACCCTTTAGAAACTGTATAGTTATAAACATTAAATTGAGTAGCTTAAACGCCCCACTGGCGTGTCACACGATATTTTGTGGTGTAGTAATGTATATATTTTATTGTAAATAAAGACTTGTCTATAGTTATTTTATTTTTAGTGTCTCATTTAGCAATAGTTATGTTACAGGGCGTCCAAACCTTAATTTGCACCTATTGGTTTTCAGTTTCCATTTCGTCGATAGCAGAGTTTGTCGGCAACTACTTATGGTGCAGAGGCGTACCGATTAACGTTTTCCCACTAATGCATTGGAAAAAAAATGAGTTGTCTGTTATTAATAAATTTTACTGATATAAAGGTTCTTACTTGTTATAAAACTCAACAAAATTAGAAAATATGAAAAACTCATTATAAGTAAGCTTTTTATTTTTAACTCAAGTTACGTCATCAGAATTATATATTTAAAAAGGATTTTAAAAAACTATAATACGTTTTAAATGAAGTAAACGAATTAAAACTATTAAATTATTTACATTAAAAAAGGCGACTTACCAAAACATACAGAACTGATGCATACCTATTGGATGTATATTAAGTTATTTTTTTTTATCTTGGGGAGATTATACGATAATTTGATATTAAAAACCTAAGTACCATAACTGTCAGGAGTTGTGGTACTTCGAACGTCCACTAGAGGTTCATCTATCAAACGCCAAGTCGCTTTATAGGCTATTTACTATAAGAAAATAAAAAGGCTAATAAGAAATAAATTCGAAGGAGCAATGTTATGTTTCCTTTGTGTTTTTCGGTACCAAAGTAAAAAAAAATATAAAATGCAACTGAATTTAGGCTTGCGTTTGTGAGAACGGAGTAAATTTGTCATCATTTTATAAATTTTAAATTATCCTAAAATATATGCTTATTTAGCAAATATATACGAAAAACTGTTTAGTAGAAAATGAAATCTTCTATTAAAACGACAGCTTTAAAAAAAATTAAATACTCGTTAAAAAAAATAAACGCATTTTTATTTTCATTTTTGTTCACAACTTCTTTGTTAGGCAAGACGCTTTACTAATAATAATACTAATGATAATATCTTTAATTTACTAGTTGTTTTTTTTTTAATTTTATATTTTTGTTTTTTACATTAATAAATATTTTTATATAAATAAAAGTTTTTTCACAAAGTTATTTTAATATTAAAACATAATCTAGAAATTTAAATACAGTCATGGAAAAAGTTAAATTAAATTGACTTGAATTGGGTTAAAAGTCTACAGAAAATGGCTTAATGCCTATTTTTATAGCCAAGCTTGTAAAATTTTCAAAGGCTGTTAAGCACAATGTGGTTACAATAAATTTGGTCTTAAGTGTTACATTTTTAAAAAGAGTGCACAGAAGTAAATTGCGTAGATGCAAGCAATTTACTCCTGTGCACTTTTTTAGGTACATTATCAACGTATGTTTAAGTATTAAAATAACGTTACAAAACAACTACCAAAACTACTACTAAAATACTTTTTGTTTATAAGAAATAAAAATAATCTGTTAAAAGAAATTTGGAAAAAAATTATAAAAAATTGGAAAATTTAAAAAATCATGTCTGTCAAACTTTAATAAAAACACTTTTTACCAAACCTATTTTAATTGCTTTTAATGTCAACTTTATTTTTGGTACATCAGTTCCTATACCTATATGGCCTCAAAAAGAAGTTGTTGACAATAAAAACAAAGATATGGAAAATTTACCTCGATCTCAAAAGCGTTAGTCCATTTTTTTTTATATTTAGGCAGTCAGAAACCATATTCAATCATAAAATTGCTTTAGGGAATTTATTCCTTATTTATAGTGATACTCAATAGCCCATTACTTAAGTATTTGAGCAAGTGGAAGTATTTTCATAAAGCAATGATGTCGATAGCTTATTTGACGATTCACGTAACAAAATGCACTATAAATA
The DNA here is from genome assembly GCA_019359885.1 of Listronotus oregonensis. Lineage (NCBI taxonomy): Eukaryota > Metazoa > Arthropoda > Insecta > Coleoptera > Curculionidae > Listronotus > Listronotus oregonensis. The sequence continues at coordinate 102,580 of JAHBCN010002112.1, forward strand.
AATTGTTTTTAGTCAGGGTTTAATTTTCTTAACCCAAAAAATGCTTTAAATTAAACGGATGGTTGAGATATATTATTTCTGTCTACCACTAATATTTATCTTTTGAGCTATTTATCACTGTCTCAAATAATTTATTTCTTTGTCAAAATACGCAACAACCTAAAATTTTAAATTTACCTGCACAAGGAATTGGAAACATTTATCATGTTTAATGGTTTTTTTTCACATATTAAATTATACATTTAAAAGAAAATAACAATAAATAAAAGTATACGTTTACTTTCTTGTTGTTTTATTATTTTACTGTTTGGAAATCTTAAACTAACAACAATATTGTTTATAAAATTTTGCAACTTTTTGTTATGCTTATTTTAGGGCGGTAAACCTCATTTTGTAAGAAACTATATAGTTTCAGTTTGTTTTATTTGGGATACTCGCCTTACTACTTTTTGAACAGGACGAAAATTGTCTTAATAATTTTTTAACACACATTAATACACAAGAACCTACTATTCATTTCACTTTAGAAAAAAAAATAAATTAAAATGCTTCCTTCTCTTGATATTCTAATAAAAAGAGATGTAAATAATTTCGAAATCAAAATTTACAGAAAACCTACACATACAAACAGATACTTAAATTCTAACTCTAATCACCCAATAATGGTAAAATAAGGAGTTGTAAAAAGTCTTTTTGATAGAATTAAAATAATTTGTTCTGATTAAAACAAAGAAAATGAAAAATAATTTTTAAAAGATATTTTAGTTTAAAATAATTATCCTCTTGATTTTATAAACACATGCTTTCTAAAATTTGAACAACCAAATTTAAGACAAAATCAAAATAGACCTATTACAAATCTATTTTACCATATATTCCTTGCTTATCAAATAAAATTAATCGAATAGGTAATTTAATATTCGCACTATTTTTAAAACACAAAACACCATTAGATCCCAAGTAACAAAAACAAGACCATACAATATAAACGAAAACACAAAAAATGTTATTTATAAGGTCCCTTGTGAATGTAATAAATTTTATATAGGTGAGACTTCCAGACCATTATCCAAAGAACATAGAACATATATATTAGAAACACAGAATTCCACAAATCAGAAATCTTTCAACACGCATTTGATAATAACCACATAATAAACTGGAATGCTTCTAGCATTTAAGCAAAGGAAACTTGTTCAAAAAAAACGTAAATTAAAGGAAAGTGCATTTATTTTATTAAATAACGACACATGTGTAGCATCAATATCGTTAATTTAAATAATACATGGTTACCTATGCTTGATGCTGAAGTAAATTCAGGTAAACTTAAAATGAATTAACACACTATACCACCCACCTTTCTGGTCTTTTTGAATACTATACATACACCAGTCAAATAACCTAGTGTCATTTATGACAAAACGTCATTAAAAAGTAAAAAAGCTATCAGAATTTCCTAAGTTTTTGGACCAAAAATTTCTTAAAATTCAGTTTAATTTTTTGTTTTAGTTTCTGTCTTGATAACGATATTTGTGATTTTTTGGGTTTTTTGGGGGGTTTTATTCGTTTTTGTTGCAGGCGATCTGCAAGTTCTTGGGGTCTATATGGTTGGACAGGGTCAGGCCGTATACCCCGGGACCCGGATCGAAGGGGTCCCATTTTTCAAAAAGTGGTAAGGCAAGTATCCCAAATAAAACAAACTGAAACATGAATCCGCCACAAAACTATAGAACATATTTACAAACTATATAGTCTTAAATCCGGCTTCTTAAATCTGCAGATATCTATTTTTTTTTTTATAAAAACTTAATTAAGATTAGTAGAATAGATTACAGCAGTGCTTTCTAGTAAAATTAACCCGCAACCACCTTTAAAAATATCCGAGGGATCCAAGGGCATGCCTCAGCCTCGTTTTTTTTGGCACTTTTAAAGAAGTCTTTTTTATAAAGCTTTTATAAGATCAATCATAAACCACGGTAGCATTCTTAGTGCTTGACAGGCTACAATATAAAGGCTTAAGGATTTGCTTGGGAGTTATGAAATTCTCGCTCACAATATCGATTATGGTTAAGAGTCTTAAACCACCTTTATGGCATAGAAGAGAATATCTTGCCTCCAAATTTATGCATAAGGAGCTGTATGACAAAAAAACCTCACTAATAAAAAAGGTATACCAACTTTTATACAAAATATAACGAATACGTATTGGACACGAAAGAACTGTCCACTACTCGCTGCTACGTTTAGTGAATTACGGAATTACAATATTTTAGATAATATGACTTATGACCATTCAACCCTAATATTTGATAATAATTACAATTACAGAACTATGCTGTTGTGTTCAAATGTTAAGATTCCCAGGTAGTCTGCTGAAAACATATTACCCAATTTGCAATTTAATGAAATGCCATGCCCTGTAATGGGCCATAACACAAAAGCACCAAAATTTAATAATATGTACTGACTTTAAATCAGTCTTACTAAACCTAATTTTTTTAATGGATTAAAGTGTTTACCCACACTGTTTTATCACTAAAATATATAACATTTTTACCAAACAAATAATAAAAATATTTATTTTCTGTGGACAAAGTTGTATTCAGGAATAACCGGGAACGAAGCTATTGACAAATTAGCAGAAACATCAAGTTCAAATAAATATAATAATACACTAATCAGACAGAATTTCTTACAACTAATAAAACAAAATATTTAAAACAAGTAATATCAAGAGTGGCAAAAGAATGGATCTAAAACAAATACTTTTTATTATCCTATAATCCCAGTCTTTCAGTGGCATCACCGTAATAACATTTAAAGCTTAATAGTCCGGGTAAATCTGTAATACACCTTTAAATGATTTTGAAAGTACATGAATCGGGATGAAACCTTTTGCATTCTCTTTAGAAACAGATCAACGACAAAGTATCGGAAAGGAGTATTGGATACTATGAAAGGGGGTGTTTTTTACCCCATTTTTTACACCCTACACCCATTAAAAATATTTTTGCTAAAAAAAGTTTTTCCCTGTTTTTAATTGTAGATATAGGTTTTTTGGGGCCACTGAATTTAAATATAATATTAGAAATTACATTTAAGGGCTTAGAAGGCTTAAATTCACCCTTTTTACACCCTACATCCCTAAAACATACATTTCGTTAAAAAAAGTTTTTCTCTCTTTTAAATGGTACATAGGTTTTTTTGGGCCACTGAATTTAAATCTAATACCAGAAATAATAATAACAGGGATTAGTTTTGGTTAGTTAACCCTTATTTTAAATTCTGTTACCCTATAGACAATATTTTTTCTAAAATTACTGTATTTTTTTTTTATTTGAAGGGATGATGTAGGTTTATTGGGTCGTTAAATTCAAATCTTACGTCAGCAACGATAATCAAGGGGTTGGATTGAATTTTCCGTTAATACGAATTTGTTTTTAATTTTTTGATATATTTTAAAATGTGACTACAAAAAATTTTAAAAGGATTTTTTTTAAATACGAATTTCTCAAAAATGATATCTTTTTTTTGTCTTACAGGTCTTAAAACTCTTCTTTTTGCATGAACTTTAATACTATTTTAATTTTTTTTTGTACTTTTGCGTTTTATTTTTTTTTTTGGGCCGTATTATTGCATATCAAAAAAATAATGGCAGATTCAGATTTTACGGATTTTTTTTTGGTGTTAAGAAAAGGAGATTTAGCCCTTTGAAGCCCTTAAATGTAATTTTTAATATTATGTTCGAATATAGTGACCCAAAAAACCTATATGAACCATTAAAAATGGGAAAAAAACTTTTTTTAGCGAAATGTATTTTTTGGGGTGTGGGGTATAAAGAAAGGGTGTATTTAGCCCTTCCAGGCCCTCAAATGTAATTTTTAAAATTATTTTCCAATAATAGTTTTCTTTAGTATTATAAGTTGTATTATGGGTAAGTGTACCCTTAAAATAACAAGGTATAACTTTTAAAATAACCTTAAAAAAGTGTTTATAATATTTAAATATTCTTTTAATGGGCTTTTTTAAGATAGATTAAAACTATCGGTAGATATTAACCTTATAACCCCGTCGTGCTAGCCAAAGGTAATATTTTTTACAAACAAAAGTATTTAGCAGTTTTTTCAAAGACAAAACCGGCCACCATAAACAACGATGTATTATTATAGCTTTGAAAAATTTTAGTCCATTACGGCAAGAAAATGAAATTGGGGCTCAAGTGAAACTAAAACAAAATAAAAGCTAAATCAATAGGGAGATTTAGCCGTCGGCTTAAAGCCATAAATAAACTAGCAACAGCGGATAGTTGGTCGCTCCCTGGCACCCTTACTTTTTTGGTGAATATAATACATTCCTGGACATAAAAATTCAGGCGCCTGAATGGCTATAAATTCTCTTACTTTTTTTGCAACATACATATGGCCCCGCATCGCTTTAATAAACAAGTTTTAAAGGATAAGTAAATATTTTTACCGTTTACCGAAGTAATACACACATTTAGTTTATTACAGAGTGGCAAATAAAGGGAAATATTACTCATATATTTTTTTCTTAAGAGTGCATTTACGCTACACCTTAGGGGTCGGGCGAAAGGACGCGGAGACGGTGGGCGAAGACTAACAAGCACCCACTACCACAATTTTCGTATAGCTGCATTATAAATATTATATTTTATTTAGGTTTTTTCAAATTCGGTGTATCGATGCGATGTTGTTTCCGATTGCAAGCCTACAGGAGATAACGTTTTTCGGTAACGATTTTTCACTTAAATGACATAAATTATACACCATTTTAAAGGTAAATAAATAATATATGCCTATGCTGTAACGGATTTTTAAAATATAAGTCGAGTTAAGAGAAAATAGTATCTAAACATAACCGATTTTAGGGTGACTTTCACTCAAGGCAATATTAAAAACTAAATCCAAATTTAGAAAACTATTAAAGCAGAAGCCTAGATTTAAGTATTGGCTTTCATATAGTTTTTAAAAATTATCGGTAACTTATACCGTTTTTAAAAAAAAACATTATGCCATGAACCCCAAATTGGATTCAATTTTCGCGGCGCAAATGGGTTCTTAAAACCAAACGAATGGTCTTAGCCACAATCCACCGTAACATTTTTGCAACTAGCAATCTAGAGGGTGTGCATAATGTTATAGTTACTTTAATTGTCTTTATTCCCTAATTGTTAATGTATAAATTTTTCTGTCGTATAACAGTTAGATTTCTTGTGAACTGGCATACCAAAATAAATTAGCAATACGCGAGTCGTCCGAAAACTTCGACAACACGAACCAACATTGGCATGATAAACCATCCGTTGTTTTTAATACAAGAAGTTTTATTCTTAAAACGTTACAAACGTTAAAAATTAGTGTTGGTAATACCAACGCGGTCATTAATTCTTATATGCATTACAGAAAAGTAAGCGCAACGTGGGTTCTCAGATTGCTGACTATGGAATACAAACAGCGAAGTCCTAACTGAGCTTTTTACGCTATAATATGCCAGATGAAATTGACGCAATTTTAAACTTTATTTTTTTTTGCGATAAAACCGAGCTAAACTAATAAAATTGATGAAAATAAATAAAATTAAAAGTTTTTTTTACTAGACAATAAAATATTTATCGCCATTTTTTAGGACAGCAAAAGTGTCCTCTACCATTTTTTTGTTGACAGAGCAACGTACCATTAATACCTCTTATTATTTTGACTTGCTCGCTGAAAAAGTTAAACCTAAATTTCGTTGAAACAGGATAGATCTTTTAATTGGGATTGTCATTTTGATGGACAATAACGCGTGACCTCACGCATGAACAATTGTCCAGAAACGCCATTAAAACATTAATTGGAAGGTTCTTTTACATTTAACTTATAGTCTATATTTATAACCATGTGATTTCTATTCTATCTTACCGCTAAAAAAAGCATTAAGAGGGTTAAAATTTTTGTACAATACGAGAAATCGTGTAAGCATAAGTGACTTCGCGCCGAACCTAAGGAAAGTGACGTTTTGAAACTAAAAGCATATAAATATTTCAGTTAATATATTTTAACTAACTTTGTGTATGTAATACCACGAATAAAATATTTAAACCATTACTTATAAGATCATAACACAATTAAAAAATAATAAAATTAAATTAAGTAATATACACAAAATAGAACTCACTTTGTGTCAAAGCATCACAAAAAAATAAAATACTTAAATATGTTCCAATAACAACAAGGCATGTTGTGTTTAAATACATATATATATATATATATAAATATATATATATATTTATATATATATATATATATATATATATATATATATATATATATATATATATATATATATATATATATATATATATATATATATATATATATATATATATATATATATATATATATATATAATAATATATATATATATATATATATATATATATATATAAATATATATATATATATATATATATATATAATATATATATATATATATATATATATATATATATATATATATATATATATATATTATATATATATATATATATATAAAATATATAAGATGGGGTGGTGGATCCAAAATGGCGGAAATTTTTTTTGAAAATCAACCGATTTGCACCAAATTTGATGGTCGCAAGTTTTTGGAACGCTGATCACGAATTTTGAGCAAACTGATTAATTTTTTAAAGAAAAGGTCTGCCGTATTGGATCCGCCACCTTGAATTTTGATAATCTTACCTCGAATTCGTAATCAGAAACCCCAAAAACCCCCGTATACCAATTTTGACGCAAATTAGTTCATTTTCAAAAATGCGACCACCATATTGGAGTTAACCGCCATATTGGATTCGCCAAATTGGATTTTGGCAACCTACCACACCGGCTCTTTAGGGAACTCCATCAATTTAAATCTGAGCCAAAATCCGACCCGATCGGTGGCAAATTTTTATTTTTGCGAGCTTTTTTTACTGAACATTTTATTTTTCTTCAGCTTCCGACACCCATGTTGAATTTTTAAAAATACCACATGGCTTTTAAAAGTTCTTATCTGGACGAACAATTTGAGCCCTTATTTATTTTAATGATTCATTCTAATTTTGAGGGCGCCGATGATGTATATTTTATATATATATATATATATATATATATATATATATATATATATATATATATATATATATATATATATATATATATATATATATATATATATATATATATATATATATATATATATATGTGTGTGATCATGCGATATACATACCACATGATCATGTCGCAAATTTAAGCAATATTAGTAGTCAGTCGGGAGAAAGCCACGTGCTGTTGTGTGTAGTACGGAATACACGTTAAACCCTAAGTTCCGGCTGGCAACATTACCCACACTGTAGTAAAGGGTAGTTCAGAGGTAGTGGTTGTTTGTATGACATCCGTGGTGGCACCTTATGGTCTAAAAGGTGTCGTGAAATCAAATATTTTGGTAATTGGACATCGCCGAAGAGAAATGGTTTAAACATCTAAAAACACTGCGCTGTTATACAGGAAAAAAATGTGATAGATTTATGACAAACGTTACTTATGGTCAAAGTTTGGCTAGGGAATAGCATTTAAGGAAAAAATAATTTTAATTTTAATAACACATATAGGATAAAATAAAAGTAATAATAATAAAAAAAAAATATTAAAGCAAATTACAGTCATTACCTCTCAGGCAAAAACTGATTTTTTTAAAAGATATTTAACAAATGGAACAAATAAATGTTCGAACAAGAAATAAAAAAATGGTGACTACAGGATAAATTAAAAAATACTCTACAGATAAATTATTCAGCTACAGAAATACCAATATATACATTTGGTAGAGTTAAACATATATTTAAAAATTAAAAATTACGATGGGATTAACCTAAGAAAAAAATATTGAAAAGTCTATTTTATAACGTAAAACTAATATAATTAAGTTTTACTATGGACCAACGTTGTGCAAACTAAAAATTAAAAAGAATAAACTAATTTAACAGACGCATTTATAAGTGGTTTTACAATTTAAATATCTATAATATTTTGACAAAAGAACCATTAACTGTATAATCTAAAGTATGTCATCTAGAAAATGTTCTTACATCATTTAGAAACTTTGCCTTATGCCATTTATATTATCTTTTAAAAGGGTCAACATTTATTAAGAAAACTTAACGTCAATGTTTGCTTTAAAGTCAGAGTTAGTTCTGTTTTTTTTTGTGTTTTCATCGATTACATAAAACCATGTTTAATTTTTTTTAATTTTAGTCCTTTAAAGGCCAATAAGTGTCGTATTTAAATTTATGCACAAGTATAATACAAAACAGTTTATGGGTCGTAAAATATTTTAAAATTAATTTGCACCTAATCCACAAAAGAAAAATAACCAAGTGAAAGTTAATTAAAACAAAACAATAAATTAAAGACAAATTTAAAGTTTTAAGTATCTGCCATAAAATATTGCAACAGTCAATTGTAATGTCAAGCAGGTTAGTTGTGGCTTATTACTCCCCTGCGTCGTCAACAGATTTAACGAGCCATATCTGGAAAACTAGAATTAGTGACGCCGTTTCGGTAGTAAAAGTAATTTGCATTATGGAAAGTGCATCTCGTAAATATTAGTTACTATAAGCTATGGATATATAACTTTGCCTTAAATAAAATGGATTAATTAATTCTTTAAATAGGAAAGGAAAATATATATTTTTTAAATTAATAAACCTTGAAATTAGCGTGTTGTGTTAATAAAATTGTATTTAAATTTTTTTAAATTAAGCAGAATTTTGAACACTAATATATAAAATATATATATATATATATATATAT